>JAVKPL010001658.1:0-16894 GCA_032173675.1 Gastrolobium villosum
GTCCAACATTTGCTCAGACTGCTTTACAGATAGGTAAACATACGTGAGTGCTCTTTTGTTGTCAATTTCCAGAAGTTAATTAATATCCTCAATTTCTTTTGTGGTGAAGTAATGACTTTGCTGAGTCATTTTCAGAAGCCTCAGTTTTGATTCTTTAGGGTAGGTCATACATGCAGCAAATTAGTTTATTTGTTTAAAAATGACTTCTTTGAGTTTATGATTGCAGTGTTACAGAAATTTGGACACGCAAGGGATACAGTCTATTTCAGTGAGGAGCTGTTATGCTTTATCCATCTGCCTCCTAATCAAGATCTGTTAAAAGATGTGAGTTTTAACTTTTTTCTCTCTTGTTTGAATCATTTTCTTGTGCACCACCAGCATAGCAATTAGCATGATTGGTGTATGTCCCTGTGTTAATTTATTCTCTTTATTTGTAATTATTTTCCAGTTTCCTGGCTTGAAATACTTGTGAAATATTAAATGCAATCTATCATGGTTCTATATTTTCTCCCCCTTTTTCTGCAGTGATGCTCTTTGGGAAAGAGGAGAAAAAAGGAAACTAGTATTTTATATATGTTTTCTCTAGGACATATTGACTGTAGGCATTTTTAGTCAAATAAATGAGTACATTGTCAACCCATTAATCACTTCTTAATGTTTGTTTTGGCTAAATAGAACAACTGCATTAATCTCAGAATTTATAACAACTGCATAAGTGATGAGTATAGACTAAAATCAGATGTAGAGAAATAGAACAAATGCTTGTTTCATGGAATTCACTGTGACTTATAGTATGAAGGTAGAACCCTATTGGGTAAAAAATGAAAGTATTATGAGAAAATGAAGCACTTGTTCTGGGAACAAGCTGATTATATTTGTATCTTTGAATTGTTTCATTTGCTTGCTAAAGATCTCATAGTAAACTGCTTCATGAATAAGTTTCTCAACTTCTTTTTGGTGGAATAAGACTTTGATGATCCAATCTCAGAAGACTTGGATTTGATCTATAAGGATAGCTGGTAAATGATGTGAGTTATTATATTTCTGCAAAATTGAAAGTGTGCAAGTTGTGGTTGTAGTGTCACACTAATATGGAAATGGGGGATAACTTCTCTGCAACAGAGAAACCATCTGATTTTGTTGACAAAACTGCAGCAATGGAAACTGTTGGCAAACGAGTGAGTTTTATTCTCTCTTTCTGTTTACTATTTTTTGTTTTTACATTACTAACATAAGAATGAGCATAGTGGTGTCTTTCCTTGTAACCTACGTCTCTTTTGTGTAATTACTTTCCAAGTTGCCTGGCCATTAATGCTAGCCGCATGTCAAACCTTGTCTAGTCATTGTTTAGGATTTGTTTCTTTCTTTTTCAGTGGTGAAGCCCTTATTCATAGATGGTAAATGCAGTAATTTATTATATTTCTGGAAAATTGAAAAAAGTGTGCAATTTTTTGGTTGTAGTCTCGCACTGATATGGAAATGGGGGATAAATTACGTGCAACAGAGGAACCAGTTGATTTTGTTGACAAAACAACTGCATCAAAGGAACCTATTCCCAAACGAGTGAGTTTTTAATTCTTTCTTTCTGTTTACTCTTTTTTTGTTTTTCTATCACTAACATAAGAATGAGCAGAATGATGTATTTCCTCGTAACCTACCTTTCTTTTATGGTAATTACTTTCCTAGTTGCCTGGCTTTAAATGCTAGTGGCATATCAAACCTTGTCTAGTCATTCTTCAGCATTTTTTTTTTTCCAGTAGTGAAGCCCTTAGGCTAAAGTTAAATAAGCAATTTATATGTTATATGTTTTTTTGCCTCTGGCTTCAAATGGGAAGTCTCAAGGAGTTACATTTTCATTTATAGAAGTGATTGATGAAAATTTGTTTGCCTTTTCTGAGTAGATGCTCAAGGAAATAGATTTTGCAGTTTTTTGGTGAAATATAATGGTAAATTGTACTTGATATTGAACATATTAGTCTATGAAGTACTTTTGATAAAGGAACCAACCTATCATATCTTCTTCATCCTAAATTATCCCAGGCAGAGATTCATTTTAGAAGATGTGGAATTGAAAAGAAGCGGAAGATTTTGTTAAGCTCCGTGATTCCTGCTGTAGTTTGATGTACTTGGTTTGTGAGAAAATGCAAGGATGATGTTATGTGGGATGGGATTGTGTTCTTGGGCTACCTTGTGATTCCTAGCAAATGTGTTTCTGAAAGGGATTCTGTGATGGGGCTTTGAAAAATCTTGGCGTTTTGTTTGTTTGATATATTTTATTTTGTTTTCCTATAGTTTATATTCTTTTCTCATAATTTAAAAAAAAAAAGGGCCGACCCAGTTCAATACCCACTCGTGAGTGTCTGGGGAAGGACATACGAGTCAAGTCTTACCCCCGCTTTTGCGGAGAGGCCGAGTCGAAGCCGGGACCTTGGACATCATGGTAAGCATGCTTACCACTGAGCCAAGCCGGAGTAAATCTTATTTTAAGAAAACTTATATTTGGGAACAAGTTATTCAAACGACCACTGTGGTGATTATACTTAGTGTCCATTCTAACCTCTGTAGTTCTTTTCCATCCCTTTTCTTACCTTTGCAGAAAGAACGTCCATTGCGTTTGTATTTCGGGAATGGTCCGAGACTCCATAAGCAGCTGAGTATTGAGTATGGTGTGGTTGATAAACGCTGCGAAAATTGTGGTGAAGTTGGTCAGCTGACTTGCTTTTCAAATTCCTTCCGGAAGTGGGTATGTTAAGTCTGCATATATTCCTCTTTGCTCTGACCAAGTGACCTTGAATACAGTTATTTGCATGAGTATAGTTTATGATAATTTGTTTCCTTATTTTTCTTTTCCCAAAATGTATAAGCTCTTTTGACATTTCTTATATACATTTTTGAATATAGGCTTTGAGGAGAGTAACTGAAGAAGAGATGAATCAAACATGCACACGCTGTAATGAACGTGGACACATCAGTCTGAATTGTGACATTCCTATAATTTACAGATTGGTACTTTTCTTGAAGCATGAACTGCTTTTTCACACCTCACTTTTTAATAATTACTAGTATATTACCCTCATGTTGTACTAGGTTTAGGTTTAGAAAGAAATTCATTATCAAATTACATAGCACAGAGAGAGTATACATGAACAATAAACTCATCAGGCAACAATGGAAGTAATAAATGCAACAGATATGTACTTTTGGAAAGAGAGAAAGTTCAGTCCTTTTTGAGTTTCCCATTTAACAATGCCTAAAAACTAATTCATAATGTTTGGAGATGACAATTAAATGGGACACATTGTTTTTAGTGTGAAACTTCCCATAAAGAGGAGTGAAATATTTGGAGGAAAATTGGTTTACAATGAATTTGACATGTGACATTGTTGGCAGGTATTGACTTTTTTATAATTTATATATATACTAATACATCTCATTCTCAATTTGTAGGGTAAATTTCCTGCTCTGAAAAAAAAGAAGACAGTGCGTTGCGGACTATGTGGTAAAGCAGGACATAACCGGCGATCCTGTTTAAGAGCAGTTTGAAACCTTGTTGTCTGTTTTGCTCATGAGAACAAAAACTTCATATTTCTATGTTTTGAACCTTTTGTAGACTTTAGAATGATTTATGCTTGGTACACAACTTTTTAAGGTATTTTTGCCTCATTCTCTGGTGCACTAGAGTATAAATGATGTTTCCTTGAAATCTTGATTTTATAGGAAGAAATTCAGAGTGAAGCCCGGTTTATGGTGATTTGTTCTGCTATATATATATATATATATATATATATATATATGGTAAACATTTCTACAGCCACTTTAGATAAGATTATTTATAGATATTATTTTTAACTATGTTCTCCCGGGAGAACATATTTATAATATTAAAGTTTTTTTTTCTCCTCAGTTACTTTTCAGAACATGTTTGCTGACTTGGAGAGAGAGAAAAAAAAACAAATTTAATGTTATAACTATGTTCTCCTGGAAGAACATAGTTAAAAATGTTGGCGGTAGACAAACCTATCTAAAGTGGCCGTAGAAATACTTTTGCTATATATATATGGGGCAGGTTACGTTTACAACTTTTTTGGTTTACAACTCTTACAGAACATAGTTGAGGTTGTAAGAGTTGTAAACAAAAAAAGTTATAAACGTAACCTGCCTCTATATATATATATATATATATATATATATATATCCTGTAAGAGTTGTAAACAAAAAAAGTTGTAAACGTAACCCTCCTCTATTGTAAGAGTTGTAAACAAAAAAAGAATGAGCTACTAACATTTTAGATTGCATGATGCCCCGAATATGCATATATATATATATATATATATATATATATATTCGGGGCATCATGCAATCTAAAATGTTAGTAGCTCATTCTTTTCCCCACTATTCAACAAATTTCCTATCTTCCGTACTTTTCTCCTTGAAACAATATTGATTAATGTTTGATTCCTTCTAGTGGTTTTGTTTTCATAGGTGTTTTTTTCTATGAGTACTATAATAAGCCCTTGCCCTTTGCCCTTTCTACAGTAAGCCCTTGTTTTGGGTTCGGTGCAAAGCCATGACCTGGAAATTGGGCAACCTCCACTTCCCTTCTTATCACAAAAATAATAGATGGAAAAAGAGATTAGTTAAAAATAAATTATAAAACAAATAGCATTATTAGTAACAGAAGTTAAGTTTTGCATTGGGATAAACCTTATTTATTAGTAACAAACTATTGCTTACCTAATTTATAACAGCCACAGGTGGAAGATCAAAATGTTTGAAAAAGTTATTTCAACCATTGCATTCTCTCAGTATACCATAATGTTGTATGTAGCATATTCCTCCATCGTGAGACTTTGAGATGTATTTGAACCTCTAAATGTTCAAAGGTACTTAAAATTTGGGCCAAAGCCATTCTTGTTCATCATTGTGCACCAAAACTCAAACATTTTTAAGCTTTGAGATATGCCTGATTAATGCCTTTGCAATCCCTATGTCATATGTGACATGTTTTCTGTTCACTAAAACTTTTGCTCCAACATGTGATAAGATGTCATTGAAGGGCCGGCTTGGCTCAGCGGTAAGCTTGCTTGTCGTGGTGTGTCAGGTCGCGGATTCGAATCAGTCTCTCTGCAAAAAGTAGGGGAAAGACTGCCTAGAGTATTCCCTTCCCCAGACACTCACGAAGTGAGTATTTGAACTGGGTCGGCCCTTATGTGATAAGATGTCATTACAATTGCTTGCTACGTTTCTTTGCAACGAATTATGAGCTGTTGATGTTTTGGACATCACAATTTTTCTGCAAAGCATTTTATTTTTGCATCAGATTTTAAATTTTTATGAAGTTGGGATTGGGATAGATTTTGTTTTAACTCAAAACAGAATATATATGGTTTTGGCATCATTTGCTTTTAATAGTGCCATTATTTTGGTTCTCATATTGACAAATGATGATGTGCCGCATAGAATAATATAATCATCTGTGTTGGATGGAAGAAAGATATATAATATATGAACTCACTTGATTACAATGATAAGTGAAAAGGAAAAGAGAATTTGGTTTTTGTAGTTGACAATGTTGGACTGCAGTAAGTAGTGTGCAAGGCTATATGCATTGACATTAGGTGTTGTAGATTCACTATCTCATCGATCAGTCACGGATTTCAATAATCCAATCTCATCACAGTAGACCGTAAGTAATTTAGCAATAATTCATTCATTCATGTTCAACAATTAACATTCAGGAACATGACAGAGGATCTTCAGAATTCATGATTTTCACATAAAGTGTACCTCTTTTTCCATTAGTGCGGAAGAACTTTGATGGTGGAATGCCTTTCTGAGAGTCTTGACCCTTTTCCCTACTTGTATCTTCTTTGACAGTGATTGGATACAATTATGATGGGCAGTCAATGAAGGAGAGTTTCTCTGAAGATACTGTACTCAGAAAACTATCAAAGACCTCAATAATAACTGAATCTGTCACTAGTTATTTATCCATAAATAACTTCTCTTAAAACTTAAAACGTCAATTACCATTAATGCGAAACGTCAAATGTCAATTACCATTAATGTGAAACATCAAAACGTCAATTACCATTAATGCCTCTTTTATAATTAATTAAACCAATTGACACACATTACACATGAGACACAAATAGTTTTACATTCTCCCACTTGCCTCATGTCATAAGGTGTCCATTCATGATTTAATTAACATTCAATACAATGCGCATTTACTAGGCTAAAAGGTTCCATACATTGACGTCATCATAATTCATTATTAGAAATAAAATCAACATTAGTCATGGCGGTTGTATGCTATCAAGTCGGCATAGTCCCTTTCATGTACTACTATATTGACTCTTCTTCCTAACATGATACTTTAATAGGGAGTGTACATTATGTCCAACAATAATGTCTTCATAACGGACCATAAATATTTTCAATATCATCACATATACTTGCATGCATACATAAATTGAAAATAAGACAATAACAGAAACATATATTCATTAATGAGCTCAGAGTGTCAACACTTAATGCATAACCATAATTTTTATCATTCAGTAGCTGACATAATGCCCATTTTACATACATGACAAGTAAATGTCTTGGGCGGTAGTCCCTTCGTCAAGGGATCAGCTAACATAAGATCGGTGCTAATATGCTCTATAGGCACTCTATGTTTCTGAACCTCTTCTTTAACGACAAAGTACTTTAATTCCATATGTTTAGCACCTTTGGAATACTTGTCGTTTTCATAAAAGAAGACTGTTACAGAATCATCACAATAAATTTTCAGCGGCTTTTCATTATTGTCGACCAATCCAAGCCCTGAAATAAAATTCTGTAGCCATTTAGCCTGAATCGTGGCTTCAAAGCATGCCACAAATCCAGCTTTCATAGTGGACGCAGCTTTTACAGTCTGCTTCGCACTTTTCCATGATATAGCTCCTTCAGCTAAAAGATACATGTACCCACATGTAGATTTTCTTGTGTCTACGTATCCTGCAAATTCTGAATCTGTGTATCGAATCACTTCAAGGTTGTCAGACCTTCTATAAGTAAGCATGTGACCTTTAGTTCCTTCCATTTCTTTTTGTTCCAATTCACTTTTATGACAAGATCCCAAACCTTGTTCTGTTCCATAGATTTTAACTCATCTTTCATAGCATCTAACCATTTATCACCATTTTCTCCATTCATGGCTTGCGAAAACATTACTGGATCATCCTAAATACCCATGTCAAATTCAGACTCTTGTAGATATACCACATAATCATTAGAAATAGCAAGTCTCCTTTCTCTTTGAGATTTCCTTAATGTTATTTGTTGTGGTTCTTCTAATATGGGTTCATTCGGTTCATCAACAATGATTTCTTCATGAGTAGTGGGATCATTAATTCGTCTTTCATCATTATTGATTGGTTCGATAACATAAGGAACAACGACTTTGCTAGAGCTACGAGTCAATGGAACTTGTATACTCACTTCATGAATATCCACTTTACGAGGTGTTTCACTCCCACTAACTTCACCATTCTCAATGAACCTTGCATTTCCATATTCAATAATCCTTGTAATATGATAAGGACAGTAAAATCTATACCTTTCAATTTTTCTGGATAACCAATGAAATAACCATTGATTGTTCTTGCATCCAGTTTCTTTTCTTGCGGATTGTAGTATCTAATCTCTGCCTGACAACCCCAAACATGCAGGTGTCTTATACTAGGTTACCTTTCAGTCCAAAGTTCAAAAGGAGTCTTTGGAACTGACTTAATAGGAACCCTATTCAATACATACATGGCAGTTTTTAGAGCATAAGTCCATAATAAAACAGGTAAAGAATAATTACTTAACATACTCCTAACCATATCCAGTAAGGTCCTATTACGCCTTTCTGATACACCATTCTGTTGCGGTGTACCTGGCATTGTGTATTGAGCACAAATACCACGTTTTTCCAGAAATTTAGCAAATGGGCCCGGGTGTTGTCCACTTTCATCATACCTTCCATAATATTCACCACCCCTATCAGACCTGACAATCTTCACCTTTCTGTCTAATTGCCTTTCAACTTCATTAATATAAATCTCCAAAGCATTTGCAGCTTGAGACTTATCATGCAGCAAATAGACATAACCATAACGTGAATAATCATCAATGAAAGTGATAAAATATTTTTCTTTATTGAAGGCATTAACATCAAGCGGACCACATACATTAATGTGTATAATTTCAAGAAGCTGAGTGCTCCATGTGGCTCCTTTCTTTGTGTGTTTTGTTTGTTTTCCTTTAATACAATTCACACAAACATTTAAATCAGTAAAGTCTAAATCCGGAAGGATTTCATTATTCACCAATCTTTTCATCCTTTCTTTGGAAATGTGTCCCAAAACGTTTATGTCACAAGTAAGCGGAACACTCATTAATTAAGGCACGTTTAGTACCAACATTATGATGCAGAGTTATAAGCGTTTCAGCATAAAGATTATTAAGACATAATTTACATAATCCATCACATAAAGTACCATTACCAATCAAATGATTGTGTTTGTACAAACTGAAACTACCACTACCAAATTTAAAAGAGTATCCAGCAACATCAAGTTTGGAAATTGAAACTAAATTCCTAGATATACTAGGGACATACAAAATTTCACATAAGTCCAAATAATATCCACTATCGAGAATTAAACGATACATCCCAACAGCTTCCACCGGAACTTTCACTCTATTGCCTATAAAGACAAACTTTTCATTTGGCCTTGTGGATTTTAGAAGAAGAGGCCTCATTCATTTTAAGGGGTCCTCCTCCTCCTTTCTTCTCATGCATCTTACCTTTATACTTTTCAGCTTTTTGATGCTTTACATAATTGACAGAATGAGCTCACTGATCCTTAATTCTGGTTCTCCTCCTGAACTAACATACTGTGCAATTCATGCACATTCCATTTGTCTTTTATGGTATTATAGTTCATTTGGAAAGGACCATACTCAGACGGTAATGAGTTCAATACGAACTACACCAGGAAGTTCTCATCCACAGCCATTTCCAATGATTTTAATTTTGCTGCAACGCTTGTCATTTCAATAACATGCTCATACATAGTACGCGAACCATCAAACTTCATGGTGGTCAGTGTACTCATAAGTGTCCCAAAAAGAGACTTATCATCGATTTGGGAGCGTCATTCTTCCACAAATTTCATCATTTCGATGGCACTTTCAGTTTGTGGAAGAGCTGACTTTCAGTTTGTTATTTGCAAGGAATAACATTTAAATATTAATGCTTTGAGACATACATGTCGCATACTAACATACTTCACAGATTCAAATATACTAACTTCAATGCATATCAATGTTCACCTTTGGTGATCCATTAACATACAACATTAACTGTAATGATGCTATATAAATTTCACATAATTTGGCAATGATGCATACCCCTATCATAAATATTTGTCATCTTTGGATGTCCAAATGTGAGGAAATATGCCAACAATACCAACATCTATGTTCATTATTATAAAACAAATAATCAATCTTTGGGTTGATCCCAACTGTTCTATAATAATGAACTTCAATATACCACAACCAGAAAATTATATCATACTATTCATAGCATCACAGTCATGGTAATTGAGATAAAATCATAATATTTGAAATTAAAATAACTCTTCAAGATTCGGCCACTTTGGTGACTAACAAATCTATCATAATTAATTCCAAAATTTTAATATTTCATAAACAATAATATTTGAAATTAAAATAAATCTTCAAGATTCGGCCACTTCGGTGACTAACAAATCTACCATAATTAATTCCAAAACTTTAATATTTCATAAACAATAATATTTGAAATTAAAATAACTCTTCAAGATTCGGCCACTTTGGTGACTAACAAATCTACCATAATTAATTCCAAAACTTTAATATTTCATAAACAATAATAGGATAAAAAATTTCACATTCAATTTTAATCCAACCACATCACATAATTATTTAAATCAATATGAAAACTGTAAGGTATACCCAAAATTCAAGTACAACAGGAAAAAGATGATTTCTGTCTTTTATGTATACCCCTTGAAAATAGCTTTATCCATTGAAAAAGCTTTGTCATTTTTTTTTCCAATAATATTCATACAGTACCTTGAACATGGATGATCAAATTAAAACTTCCACGAAAACCATGTTCAAGGTACTGTATGAATATTAAATCGAACGGAAGCCGAATGACATTATTGAAAATAGCTTTATCCATTCGGCATTATTGAAAAATCATATTAAATCGAATGGCAAATGACACGAAAACCATCAAATTCATATTAATATGTTTTCGTTTTCTTTCTTTTGTCCCTTTGTCCATTAACAAAGGCAATTCAAAAAATTTGCTTCACGTTTAACGAAAAGACATTATGCACTTTGTCAATGTCAGTTAACGAAAAGAAAACTTGAAAAACAAATTTGTCCATTAAAGAAAAGCCAATGCAAGAATTTGCACACGAATGCTTTTCAAAAATTCATTTGTTTCCATTAACATGCTTTTCAAATTTTCAAAGCCAATTCAAATACTTTTCAACAAAGCACACGAAAACCGAGAATGGCAATTTCATGTATATAATCATTCTACGATGCATTTCATACAGTGTCATCATATATACATAAATATATATAAATCGAATTCCAATGATAAGATTTTACAAATCGATAATTTGGAAATCATGGGTTCTGTATAAAATCATTAGGGAAAGACATAAATTTTAGAAACCCTAAC
The DNA here is from genome assembly GCA_032173675.1 of Gastrolobium villosum. NCBI lineage: Eukaryota > Viridiplantae > Streptophyta > Magnoliopsida > Fabales > Fabaceae > Gastrolobium > Gastrolobium villosum. The sequence goes on from JAVKPL010001658.1 coordinate 10,781, forward strand.
TCTTCAAAATCAAGAACCCATTCGTAATTATATATGGAAAAACACAAATTCTTAAACACATTCTTTGATACCACATGTAAGTAATTTAGCAATAATTCATTCATTCATGTTCAACAATTAACATTCAGGAACATGACAGAGGATCTTCAGAATTCATGATTTTCACATAAAGTGTACCTTTCTCTATTAGTGCGGAAGAACTTTGATGGTGGAATGCCTTTCTCAGAGTCTTGACCCTTTTCCCTACTTGTATCTTCTTCGACAGTGATTGGATACAACTATGATGGGAAGACAATGAAGGAGAGTTTCTCTAAAGATACTGTACTCAGAAAACTACCAAAGACCTCAATAATAACTGAATCTGTCACCAGTTATTTATCCATAAATAACTTCCCTTAAAACTTAAAACATTAATCACCATTAATGCGAAACGTCAATTACCATTAATGCGAAACGTCAAACGTCAATTACCATTAATGTGAAACGTCAAAACGCCAATTACCATTAATACCTCTTTTATAATTAATTAAACCAATTGACACACATCATTACACATGAGACACAAATAGTTTTACATAGACATCATTGGTTCTGCTTCTTCCCTCTTTCAATTCTCATGAGCTCCTTCACAACCTCATCCATGGAAGGTCTCAATCCATTGTCCCTTTGCAAACATTGACAAGCCAATTTTGCCACTGAAACTATCACCCTCTTAACCTCTCTGTCGGAATCAAAACAAAGAAGGATCTCTACCAGCTTGCTAAATGAAATCTTCTTTATGGCTAGGTTTGACAAGTCAATGATATCCTTATGCCTGAAAATTTCAGAAGCATGCTTAGATGATATTAGCTCAATGAGCACAACTCCAAAACAATATACATCACTCTTGCTACTTAATTGCTGGCACAAGTAGACAAATTCTGGGGCAAAGCAACCTATGGTCATTATTGCTTATGTTGTACCGATATTATATGGGACACGACATGACATGACATTCTAATATGTTAGTTCTAAAAAATGTTAAATTTCACACGTTAGGATACGTTTTGATATTATATAATATTTTTAACTTATGTAGTGTATATTATATTTAATATTCAATAATTTAACAAAAAAATAAAGCTAAACTTATAATAGCCATCAATTTTTCAAAGAAACATAAGATATCCCAAATATTTATATTAAACTCAATAAAATGGTAATCGTAATCCAACGAATCTAATAATTGGAACTAAAAATGCAACACAACGCATCCTTTAAACCTTTTTTGAGTCTCTACAACGCGTGTTGGAGTGTCAGGGAATGCACGGTAGGATTTTTAAATTGTCGGTGCTTCATAGATTATAGTTGCATAATCTTTATCGTGGAATAACCATGAAAAGCCAAAGTCTGCAACTTCAACACTGAAACTGTTGGTAATGAGAATGTTTTTGGTTTCAACTTCAGGGTGAATGATGTCAAAAGCATGCATATAAGCCAATGAACTTGCTGTCTCTGGTAATTTTCATTCTACGCTTTTTTTTTTTTCAGTATAAACTAACAAGCACGTCAATTAAGGGAGAATAAGAGACATTATGAAGACTGAATCCTTGAGATAATGTGAAGTCACTAGAGTGTTCAAAAGGTTGACCTAGCAAGTTAGTGAAAGGAGAGCTATACCTATACATGAAAGTGATGAAACATATAATGTGTCATTGAATCCATAGACTTGTTAAAATGGTAATCACCTTTGAATTGGAGACCTAAAACATGATTTTATATGTGTAGATTAGTTAATGGGAAATGTGTGTGTCATTTTAAAGGATGTAAAGTTGTGTCATTTTTTTACAAAAAAAAAAGTTGTCATTTTATGTGAGAGAAAGAGATAGATAAAAGGAGAAGAGAGAGTGGACAAAAAAAATAAAGATGTGAGTCTCACCTCTTTGTGAAAGTGAAATGATATAAGTTGGTGTCATTTAAAAGGACAAACATTTTTCCCATATTTAATATTTATATTAAGTTTTATCATCCTATGATAGATTTCAATAAAAGAACAAACCACATAGGGTTCAATGTTTTGCTATATGGGTTTTCATTTTATCCTTTAACATAACACAACAAATTTTCCTACACACACAACATTTTGTGGGGCCTACACATTTAAAAAAAAAAAAAAAATATGGCACGCAAAACGAATCTCTATAATATTACACAATCACTTTTCCTACAACATAATAAACATAAAACCCTTACTATATATATGTATATATATATATATATATATATATAACGAAAAATATTTATCGTTTTGAATACAATCATTTTAGTTAAATTTATTATTATTTATTTAATATTTAAATTAAAAAAAAAAAACTCCTATTTTCTTCCCCCATGATTTTTGTTTTTCTCTATATAAAACATAGTATCTTATAGGTATAGGTATAGGTATTGGTGGCAGGGGAAGAGAGAGAAAGGGAAAGGAAGTGGGAAGAAAGAAAGAGAAAAAAATAATTTATTTTATATCACAGATATCGACCGTTGGATAAGATTGTAATCGAACGGTATTGAAAGGAGCAGATAAAAGTAGGTAGAAGAACCTACCCCTAAATTGTATAAGGTAACATGCGCTTAATTTATCCCATTTCCAGGCTTAAATTTTCATCCAAACCACGCTAGAGAACAATTAAAAAATCAATTGAATGAGAACAGTGATTACAATAGAAATGAACGGTTTGACTAATATATTAATATAAGTGTAAATTTTTAGTCAGTAAGGAAATTATCACATAAAAATTTACCCCATATTTTGCTAGAGTTTCCATATGATTCCTAGCTTGCCTTTGATCAATGAGTAGGAAAAAATATTATTGCTAAATTTGCCATGTTTCGTTTGATATTAAGATACAAATTTGTACGTTATTAAGATTGTCAGGGGCGTAAATTAGTCAAGTCAAATCATATTTTGGTCTAAATGTGTTAGGCCTATATAAAGTATTTCAAATCTGTCTTGGCTTAGTTTGATACAAGTCAAATTATGAGTTTGACCTTATTTGTTTTTTAAAATTACAAGACTCGAGTTATCTTATCAAGCCTACCAAACATTTAAAAATGACATATTGCACGTTATAAAATATAAATTATGATTAATTTGTATATTTAAGTTGATGGAAAGTTCCAAGCACCTTGGTGTCTACCTTCTTTTGAATCAACCGTCTGAGCTGCAAAATCTGTTGGAGAAAGATGTCCAGACCCCTGCTGGCCAACCATCTGTGTGGAATCCTGACTAAGACCTTTGTGTTGCTTCTTTATGTTTTTCTTTTCTGCTTTTTGTTTTGTTCTTTTTTGGTTCTGTTTCTGTTTTGCTTTTTGTTGGAGCTTTACCCCTTTTCTGTACCAAAAAAAAAAAAAAAAGTTGATGGAAAGTTAAAATAGTACAATAACTGAAGTCACGCCACAACCCAAGATATTATTTTATTTAAAAAAAATTATTACTAAAAAATAATTAAATATTATTTGTTAAGACCTGACCTATAGGCTTAGAGGCCATATTTTCTTTAATAGACTTGTAACCTGATTTCTATAAAGGCCTTTTAATGAACTCAATTATGTATTATTTACAAAACGGATCAAGCTAGAATAAAGATAGGTAGGTTCCTGACAAGCCGCCTAATCCATTTACATTCTTAGATTAAGTGATAACTTTTTTGAATAATTTATATTAGATTATAAATTCAAAGTTTAGTATGACCATTATATTAAAAAAGAATACAAGTTCATTACATTGTTGACATGTAGAGAAAATATACAAACCCGAGACCTAGGTGTACATTGTACAATATATCATGCATGACTTGAATTATGGTGCATGATGTGAGTTGCGCAATACTAGTAGTAGTTAATAAATGTATTAAATAAAATTTACTTGCAATTTAATTCACAAAGCATATAATATAATAAAAATATTTTGCAATTAGACAGGTAATTAAAATCATTGTCTTTTTCTCTTATAAAAGAACCCGCTCTTCTTTAGTGAGTAAAAGAGATAATCTCAATTCATTTTTTATCATCTAAAATCTTAGTTACATAACTCATTAGATGATTAAGAATTTATGAAGTTACCTTTTTTTTTTTGGTAACAATTATATAATACTTTTGAAGTGTTGTGTTGAATCATGCTCACAACATATATAAGAGAAAAAAGAAGAAGGTAGGTATATATCATATGAGAAATTATCACTCATCATAATTTAGAAGATACAAGTACACAATATTCAATTAACCACAACATATTTTTGTTTTGTCTTTACATCGAAAAGGTCATTGCAACATTAGATTGAAGTACAATACATAATGGACTTATCATTGAAGCTCAATGCAGAATATGATGCTTTATCTGTATGTAAACATGAAAAGAATCTCAACCCAAAAAGGCCTACAATGGCATTATTGTTGAAAGTAGGCCATCAAACCTTTTGCTTCCCCTTTTTGAGTCTATCTAATTCTTCTTCAGCATCTTTTAGTTGCTGCTTCAGTATTGATACTCTTCTCTCTAACCGTTCTACTTGGTCTCCACTGGATAAGGGTTGATAGGGTGACAAAAAATGTTTTGAAAATCCTTTCAGTGCTTCAACCCCAGTAACCTATAAAAATTTCACAGGCTAATCAAGGGCTGCTACAAACCAGCAGGGAATAATAGCTGGTGAAAAGGGTAGTAGCTAATGAATTCAATGGCTAACTATGATTTTTTTTTATTTTTTTTTTACTTTGTTTTATGTGGTTAACATAAAATTTTCTAATCATATATGTACATATATATATGAAGAGCGCGAGCCAAGAGCGGTGTAAAGCTGCTCCTTTGTGACTTACAGTATGTAGCACCGATATGAACATGAAACACGTGACACGATACAACACAACACTCCAACATATTAATTCTAAAAAATGTTAGATTTCGACACGTTAGGACACGTTTTGATATTAAATAATATTTTTAATTTATGTAGTATATATTATATTTAATATTCAATAATTTAACAAAAAAATGAAATTAAACTTATGATACACATCAATTTTGCAAAGAAACATAAGATATCTCAAATAGTTATATTAAACTCAATAAAATGGTAATCGTAATTCAACAAATCTAATATTTGGAACTAAAAATGCAACGCAACGCAACCTTTGAACCATTTTTTGAGTTTTTATAACGCGTGTTGGAGCGTCAGAGAGTGTCGGAAAGTGTCGGAGTGTCGGAAAGTGTCGGGAAGTGTCGGACACAACACGTCAGGATTTTTGAAATATCGGTGCTTCATAGCTTACAGGTCATGAATTCGAATACAGGAAATAATTTTTTTGCAAAATGCAAGGGTATATATAAATGAATCTGCTCTGTTATCAAGAATAAAAAACTTACCTCTTCTGGGAGCAATGGCAGCTTAGTAATGTTAAAGTCATCATACAACATGTAAAACTGGTCAATATACTTCTTTTGCATTTTCATCCTTGCTTTAAGCAACTTGGATTCAACATCTGCAAGAAAATACAGATTAGAACATAATATTCATAACTTGAGGCAAAGAGAAACAAAAAAAAACTATAAGATATCAAGGATATGACAGCTATACTACCATCATCATCATAGAGTACTTGATTAATGATGATATTGTGTGTGTCAATCTCAAACTTCGTGAGTTCCTGAACCAATCTCTCTGTCTCATATAATGAGAGGAATTCCGGAATGCAAACACAGACAAAAGTTGTCATGTCCTGTGAACAAAGAAGAACAACTTCTAAATACTCGTTAAACAAAGGTGTATCTTGCAAGGTATAGGAACTAAAAAGTGAAACCAAAGTCTTCTGGGACAACTGAATTTGCAGATTGAAATAATAAAACAAATAAAAAACATTTTGCATATAAGTTGAAATCCAATTTCCACCAAACTAACAAACATAATAGTATTTCCAGCTCATATTCATCAAGAAGTGCAAAGAACAGAACTATATTAAGAGAAAAAATAAATATAAAGATCAAAGGCAGCAACAATATTTATCTTCATCAATCACATCAAATTAATAGAATGAAGAAAAAAAAATGAAAAGAAAAGAAAAGGGACAATAAATATTCCATAGAGATAT
>JAVKPL010001659.1:0-16950 GCA_032173675.1 Gastrolobium villosum
GGCATCCAAGTGAAGAAACATTCTTCTGGTTGCCTTTCCTTATCACAATCGAAGTACATTCAGGATCTCTTGGCTCGTGCCAACATGTCAGAGGCTAAGAGTGTAGCTTCTCCTATGGCTTCTTCATGTCGACTGTCTAAACATGGCTCCAACTACTTTGATGATCCTTTCCAATATAGATCTATTGTTGGTGCTCTCCAATATGCAACAATCACTCGACCAGAAATTAGCTTTGCCGTCAACAAGGTATGTCAATTCATGGCTCAACCTCTTCTTGATCATTGGCATGCTGTTAAGCGCATTCTTCGGTATCTCAAAGGCACACTCTCCTATGGCCTTGTGCTTCAACCTGCTCCCACACAGTGTCCCTTCGCCTTGACAGCATTCTGTGATGCTGATTGGGCAACTGATACTGATGACCGTCGATCAACTTCTGGAGCTTGTGTCTTCTTTGGTCCTAATCTGGTATCTTGGTGGTCTAAAAAGCAATCCTTAGTGGCTCGTTCCAGCACTGAGGCTGAGTATCGGAGTCTTGCCCTTGCTGCTTCTGAGGTTCTATGGATTCAAATCTTCTTCGTGAACTATGTGTTCCATTGGCTACTCCTCATATTTACTGTGATAATCTCAGCACAGTGGCTCTCTCTCACAATCCTGTTCTCCATGCAAGGACTAAGCATATGGAACTTGACATCTTCTTTGTACGTGAACGTGTTATCTCAAAGGAGTTGCTTGTGTCTCATGTTCCAGCACCTTATCAGCTAGCTGATACTCTTACCAAGCCGTTATCTGCTCCCATGTTTGCTGATTATAGGACCAAACTGAGGGTTCTGGATACTCATCTTCTCCACAACTCCCACAGTTTGAGGGGGCATATTATCATGTAGCTTCTCCTTAGTCTGTTGTGGTGTTTGTTACACCTTGCTTTTCATGTTAGTTAGTTATAGGTTTGTTAGAGTTTGTTGTAGGTTTGTTATAGGTTTGTTATATTGTTAGAGTTTGTGTTTAAAACTGTCATTCAATCATTATTTGTGTGTAGTATTTTTTGCCTGTTTTGGATCCTTTTTTTTTAAGTTAGAAGTTAAGCATAAGTTAGGTTAAACAGGTTTTGAGAAAAATTCTTATAATGAAAAGTATTTTTTTTTTTTTTATAATAAAGAAAAAAGTTGAAAGGTAAAAGCTCTTAGGAGTTTTTTTTAAAACTTTTATATGTTTTTCTTGAATTGTGTGTTTTTTTTAATAAAGAATTATAAAGATATAGAGAGATAATTTTCTTGAAATATGTGTTTTTAAGCCAAATATTTTATGTAATTATTAAATAGCTTTTAGTTTGTTTTTAGCTTTAGCTTATAAATAACTTCTAAGAAAAAAAGAGGATCCACAAGTCTCGCTTTCACACTATGCTGGTTTGGATTTCCATATATCTTTCTGATTTCTTGAGTAATATTATTGTTTAGCTGGCATCAGGGAATTGAGCAGGTGGGCCGTGGCCCGTGGAGTTTCAAACATGTGTTTGATTTTTTTAATACTCTCTTTGTGAGGGGCTGTGGGAATGAAAGCATGTGTTTGATTTTTTTTTCAATATTGTCTTTGGTAGGTGTCTAAAGTTTTGATTTTGGAATCCAATGGGACTAGTCGCGGTGAAGCAATGAATTAATTGAAATATCTCCAATAAAAAAAATATATATGATGAGTTTAAGAATAAAATATTTATCATTTTAAATAATATAATTTTATATCATTTTTAATAAAATTACGTTATTTTTGTGTGTTTTTACATTTTCTCTTCTCTATTTTTATTTCTTCCTAATTTTATAAAAAGGAGAAAATGTAAAAAAAAATAAAAAAATCAAAATAATATAATTTTATTAAAAATGATACACAATTATGTCATTTTAAATGATAAATATTTTTCCTATTAAAAAAACTTTTTTTTTTTGGAGATTTTAGCTTTTAATTTTTTTTATAATAACATTTTTTATAAAAACATGTTTGGCTAAATTTTTATGTTTAAGGAAAAGAGAAATTAAAAATAAAGCATACCAAACAGATGCAATGTTATAAATAAGATTAAAAGAGTGCAATTTTAAAAGAATTTGGACAGTAACCGAAATCGAAATGATCAAACCATAAATATATTTTAAGTCTAATATTTTCAACGGTTACCTATAAAAATATACATAGTTCCATCATCCTGTATCAAATTTGAGAATATTGTTCACAGGCAAACAAAAAGAATATGTAACAATCCCTCTACTCAATGGAGAATATTTACCTACTTTTATTCAATACACAAGTCAAAGCCAACAAGTTCTGTAGATGAAGAGGGAGCTTTCACTGACATGCACTTTATTTCTCATAAATTAGAACCAACAGCTTATGTGGACGAAGAGGAGGGTTTTTGGGAGAGCAAAGCTTCAAGTGACGAATGATCAGTCACAGGGGGGCTACAAGTGAAGTTTTGGCATACAAGAGCTACAACCTTGTTGACAGCATAGTTATTCTTCGCCATGAGAGCAATATTGCTGTTGTTTATTTCCCAAAATTCCATCTCTTCTTTGTTGTTGGGATCTATATGAATAACCTACCATATAGCACCAGCACAAATGTAATTGATGACAACCAGAAAAGATATATGAAAATATCAACTTTATAGAGAGTAAATATGCTCACAGTTCTGTTGGGATCATATAATGCGTGAGCTGCAGTAAGCATGCTTTCAAATTCCTCGGAAGTCCTTTCACCAACCACGACCACTTGCTTTCGGGAAGGTACATGCAGCATGTCTGCTGCACAACACATTAGAGGCACTGCCATCGCCATATCTTTCAATCTATTCTCAAAAACTGCCTGCATAACCCCATCCAATCATTGTTAGCACATAAAGGAAGCTTTTTGGAGAAAAGAGGAGAGGGGTTTACAGACCAATAGATGTTCTGCATTTCGCTTATAATGCTCAGCCTTACTTCCAGTAACCATGGAAGCCAATCTTGTAAGATTTATAGCGGAAACTGAGTTCCCAGAGGGTTCTGCCCCATCATGGTCTTCCTTCACTCGGAGAAGAACCGAACGATCTTCTCCTGTATTATTGAAATATCCACCTCCATCCCTATCAAGAAACAAAGCATCCTGCAAGCAACATATCTCATGAACAACTCAAGGACTGTCAAGACAAGAAATGAAATTTCTATCGAGTCTAGACATCAATCTTTACCTGGGTTTCCTGCAACTCAATGGCCCATAGAAGCCAGTTGATTCCACCACCAAACTCATAGAGATCCAACAATCCAGAGATCAGAAAAGCATAATCATCCAAGAAACCAGGAGCTTTAGATGGAGAATTTCTGAAACTATGGTGTAGCCTGTGAGTCTCCACATCATAAAGTTGCTTCATAATAAAGGATGCTGCTTTTTCTGCAATTCTCATGTACTCCCTTGGCTGGAATTTGCACAATCAAAAGGAGGACAAAATTAACTACATTATCAATCACTCACAAGGAAAGAGTCAAGTTGGCTACAGGTGTTCCTCCAACAACCTTACCCACTATTCCCTCACCTTAACCTGCTAACTCCATTAGAAACAACCCATTGTCCAAAGCAAGAATTGTGATCAACAGTATCTAATTGTACCCTTGTGATGATAATTTACAGACATCTTCCAGAAGCAACATCCATAATATAAAAGAGGAGTTCCTACCATCTTTTTAAATATTGGGAGTCATTTGACTAAAATAAAATATTTGTAGAGGAATAAACTTACTTCAGTGCCAACGACAGGAAAGTAGAATTTGGTCCCTTCAGCTTCACCCTTGAGAATCTTAGAAGCCCTAGCAAAAGATGAGATTGCCAGTCCATTCCAAGATACAATAACCTAGGAGCATAGGATCTCTTGAGAGCATACATAAAAGTTGAAACCTAAATAAATCAATAAGGTTGTTCAAGGGAAATACCTTATCGTCCAAATGTGGCCTTGACCGCCGTGACCTTACTTCAAAAAGCTTTTGCCTACATTCTCCAAGAATTTCTTGATATGTCTCAACTGACATGCCATATTTTGATGCCATTTCTGAAGGATCCTTTCTCTCAATCAGGACATTCTTGCCATTGAATTCATTGTGAGGATCACTCATTGTAGAAAGGTCACAGTTACCCGACTGTTTTATGTAATAGTGCTCCTCAAAAAGAGCAGCATGCTCTCCAAGTATGTCTTCAACCTAAACAGATCAAAAAAAACAAAAAAAAAAGGTTGAAAGCCACCTCCAAAAATAGCAAATAGACATATCGTTAATTACAATACCTCTCTGAGAAATTGTCAAGACTCTGTAGATATAATCACAAAATTACAAAAGGGAATCAGGATAGTAAGACACACAGCCAAGAGCTAGACATGTTCAGAAAGAATTGCAGCAAAAAGCTTTTTATTTAGGAAAACTGATCTCGATGAATTATCTGCTTATTAACAACTATAATGTTCTATTTGGAAGTACAATAAAAATGCCTACCTTAACCAAACAAATATAAAATTTATTATATATATATCATCAGTAATGAGATAATATTATGTTTTAGACTCTGAACAAAACAATGGATTGCAAAATATGAAATATAAGTCAAGTTCGAAGAGGTATTGTAGCTCACAAGTTACAGTGAATATTTCCAGACCAATCTAGAAAATAATATAAATAGATTGTCCTTTGTCCTTAGCAAACCAAAAGTTAATAATTAAGAAATAGGCTAAACAACACATTGTGATCTTGGAAAATACAGTTATTAATTCATGTATGAGAAAAATAAAATGATTCAATTGAATCCTTAAAGAACTTCAATTGACTGCCACGTCAGTGGATTATTGAGCTTTGTCAGAAACTCGAAGGCCATATAACGTCAGCCCCAGAAGGTCCTGTATGATTTTGGACCCAATTGAAAGATAAAAATTTTGTAATGACCCAATAATTTATTGTCTAGGGACCAGGACGTCAAAATGTATATTTGTCGGACCAACAATGTAACTGTAAAAAATATATTAAGGAAAGGCAGAGAAGACATGGATGAAAGACCTCTTCGCTGGTCCATATGTAAAAGGCTCCTTCTTTTTTTCTTGTTGCTCCTTCAGTCTCTGCACTGTCAGCATCCTCTGCTGAAAAGATTTCACCTTCTGGACCAATCATGTCTCTCCTTAAATAATCAAGGATATCCCGTAATATACATGAATAGAAGGTATCTTTTGTGATAGAGAAAGCATCTAAATAAACATTAGCAAGCTGCCCTTGATCATATAGCATCTTCTCAAAATGTGGAACTGCAAAGATATAACAGTTGAACAATTTAATCATCTTAACAACATTTCAGAACAAACAGAATTGGATAAACAGCACATCCAAATTAACATGGCAAAATCAAATTGCTCAGGTATCTACATATGTGGACTTGTGGAGTAACATAGAGAACTACATCTCATAGTCATATCAGTTACGTATCAAAGATTTACTCAGAAATGACAGTTGTCCAAGATAAACTTACCATGCCAGCATTCATCAACACTATATCTGTGAAAACCCCCTCCAATATGATCATGAATGCCCCCCTTTGCCATGCATTGCAAGCTAAAGAAAACCATTTTCTGACTTTCATTAGCTCCACCCAAGTTCCCAGCATCCTCCAACTTTTTGGATCGGTAAAGCATCAAGTTGATCTCAACTGGTCTGGGAAATTTTGGTGCAGATCCAAACCCACCAAACTTTGAATCATAGCTCCCAGAGAGCTACAAAAAAAATAGTAGATTGAATGATAATAAAGAATTGAAACCTCATCATAAATTAAGAAAGACCGCACATAGGGAAATTCTTTTTTCTTTTTCCTTTTCTCGCCAGTATGTGTGTTTAAGAAATGGAGGGAAGGCTGTCTAACAAGATTGAGAGAGGTAGACAAAAATGGATGCACAAAGCCTTACCTGTTCTGAGCATAGACGCAAAGCATCGTCTGGAACACCATCAGGCAATTTATCAGAAACTGAAGTAGCAGATAATGCCTCAGAAAGCTGTTCAATTGCAAATGTTCCACTCTTAACTAGCATCTCTCTCTTATTATCCCAAGCTTCTTTTACCTTTCTGGAGAAGACAGGAACAAATAGTAAACCAATAAGTACTTGAAGAGCCAGAATAATAACTTCAAACCATAGACCTGAAGTTTACACTCATCAAAATGAGACATGCCGTTCCACCGAAATTATTGACAAAAAGAGAGTCTAAGCTGGTTAATGATTCAAGCTGACTTGTGCAATAATTCTCACCTAAGTATAGTCTTAAATCCAGGTCGTCCATACTTATCATCAGGGGGAAAGTAAGTTCCACCCATTAAAGGTTTCAAATCAGGTGAAATAAACACACTCAGTGGCCAACCTCCTCCACCATACAAAGCTTGCACATACGTCATGTATACCTGAAGTAAAATTCTTTTAGTGAACCTTGTTACCGGTGAAACACCTTAAATATTCTATAAGCATCTCAGACATTCAAATTTCAAAGGGACTTCTACATAAGTTTTGGATAATTTAAAAACACCATTTTTTATTTATTTTTTTATTTTTTTTTCCTTAAAATAGAACAATTTTGGACATGATATCCTCAGAGATTTGATACATACATACATATTTATACATTTAAAGAAGAGTTAAGTTACCTTATCAACATCTGGTCGCTCCTCTCTATCCACCTGTGGGATTGATATATTAAAATGGTATAGAACAAAGCAGGACAATTTGTTAACTAATGTTGACTAAAAATGGAGGGAACATTGTTAAAATTCAAAGCAAGAGAAAAACATAAAAGGCATTACCTTAATGCTAACAAACCAATCATTCAACAACTTGGCTACCCCCTCGTCCTCAAAGGACTCGACCTCCATAACATGACACCTTAAAAAACAATTCAGATTCCCAAAACTTCACCCCATTATTTAAACTCATCAAAATTCAAAACTCAACCACAAAAAATGGGGGTTTCCAGTCATACATACATACCAGTGACAAGTGCTGTACCCAACTTCGAATTGAGTCGCCATTAATATCACACAGCAAGCAGCAGTTAATTACATAAAACAAAATTCCCCAAAAAAAAAAAAAAAAAATTCCCAAAAAAAAGGAATCAAAACAGAATTTTCAATTACTTGATAAGAAGATAGGTGCATCTCGCTTGCGTGCTTCGGCGAAAGCTTCTTCACCCCATGGATACCAATCAACCTAAAAAATAATGAATTATGAGTGAAAAATGAAAAAGAAGCAATATTGTGAGGAACGTGAGATTAATTAATAAAATAAGGGACTTACTGGGTTATGAGCGTGTTGAAGAAGATAAGGGCTTTGCTCGGAAGCAAGTCGATTAGTATATTTGTGGTGGGAATGAGATGTTGTTGCCATTGAAAGGACCTTGATTTTGAGAAAAGGTGAGGAGGAAGTGAAGTTTAATTTAGTGGAAAAGTGATGGTGAGAGAAAAGGCGAGGAAGAAGAAGAGAGGATGAGAGGGTGTAACGGAGCATAGAATAGAAGAATAATGAAGAAGCGAAGCAATAGAAATAGAATTAGAATTTAGAGGGTGTTATCTGTTATGTTACAGTTCAGAGTAACAGTGACTCTCTCTTATTCAACGAGGAAGAGTTGCCGCAATGCCATGTGTAACTCTTTTCTTCTCAACGCTTGGAATTTTGCTTCTTCCAAGACAAGTGGTCCATCTTTGCTCCCCTTCTCTTAAAAACGGATAAAACCTGGGAATTCAATAATTAATTAAGGATTAATAAAATTGGGACACGTGTATAGAATTTTCACTTACTTTTTATTTTGTTTCGATTGGATATTTTTTAAGGTTTTATATATGTGATGTTGTAGGAAACTTTTAATGTCATGTTACTCTAATACATTTCATGTGGGTCTCACTCAAAAAGAAAGAAAGAAAAATAAAATAAGGTGGGGCCATCACTTTTTGTGAGAGTGACATGATGTTACAAGTTTCCTACAACATGATATATATAAAATCCTATTTTTTACTATTACTACCAATGTTATTATCATATATTAACTATTGATTTTTCCAATAATTTTTTACTACGATTACTACCAATGTTATTATCATATATTAACAGGTTATAATAGTCTTTATATTTATAATTTTTTAAAATTTCAATTTTTGCGCAATAACTGTAGAAATATTTTCCCCTTTTTTACTTTAATGTTTCTCATGTTACGTAGATAATTTTATCTTCTACACATGAAATATGTGAGATCCACATGAGACAAAAATAGAGGGAAAAAAATATGAATTTTGCATTCATGGAAGAATATTTTTCTAATTGAAAATCCTGTGTTTGGTAGAGGAGAAATGGGGGAGGGGAGATAAATGTGCCGTGCTAGACATTTATAAATAACACCAATGAACCAAAAGACTCAGTATCAAAGTTTATCAAAGTTTCATTTTGTTTATTTTTTATTCCATGATATTAATTTTTGCTTTAGGGCGAATCAGGTTCCATTCGCATAGATATGATACTAATCTCAAATCGAATTATGTAATAATTATCGAGCTCTATTATCAAAATTCTCCTAAGATTCGAACATATGCTCTTCTGATAACTTGTTTTTCAATTAAAATCTCTTATTGGAAGAAACAACAAATCCAATCTAGAAATAAATTTAGTGATAACTTTAATCATAATATTATTTATTATAATAAAAATAATGAATATTATGAAAAAAGTGAGATTTTTTTAGTATGTCTACTGACCGATTCATTCTTTAGGACTAATCCTGTCGGGGTTGAGAACAGTTAAGAATTCCCCCTCTCAACAGATGCGCTTCTTAATCCTGGATCTCGAATTTACATTTATTCACCTTACTGAGAGTCTTGAACTGTTATCGCTCGATCAACACCTTATTGATAATAGAAAAATTATCTTATATGTCCTCAAATCCACTTTCATTCAATATGGAGCAGAATTGTAATATACGTCAAAATGAATTTAAAAATAGACAAAAATTCAACACTTTAGGATGTTGACATACATTCTACATAAGTGTAGGTCAAAATATTTGTGATGAAACGAAAATGATCTTTAAAAAAATATCCGAAGAGAAATTGTTTTCGGTGAAAGAGATTTGTATTTTTTTTCCTTGAAAATCGTTTGTTTTGCTTATCATCTTTCTATAGTACTACTAGATAATTATCATTTTGTTATTTATTTTATTTTTTACTTACTTTTTTCATCACTCAGTTATTTTTTCTTGTTGATTTACAATTTAAATTTTTCTTATGAAAAAAAAAACAATATAAAAAAGTTTAAAAGAAAAAAGGCTTACTTTCATTCATATCATGTTATATCATTAAAAGAATCTAAAAATTTTTAGAAAATTTTAGATTAAAGTCTTTATGAATCTAAAAAATCTTCTTTAGAAAAACTAACATCACCATGATGTGAATATTCCTAACTCGAACGGATTGACTCTGGTTGAAATTTAAAGGAATTAGGTATCGAAATCGCAGTTCAATACCATTCAGTGAGAGCACAAAACGCAAAAGTTAATTGTATCACTTTACATAATGAAACAGAATTTATAGAGTGCTATCTAATGAAATATTACATGTAAAAGTGCCCCATAACTACATATTGACAATCAATCAACTCGGTATGTCACAAACTTTAGATGATGGGACACATTCAGGAGAACAACGACATGGCAGATCTTCCATTGTGAAAAGTAATCCATTCAAAAATGTTCCAAACACGGGGGCAAAATGTGCTGCATATCAGCCAGCCGGAGCACCTACAGATTCAGCGAGTTCTTCCAGACGTTCCTTTTGCTCCATTGAAACACAAGACTGCAAGAAGAAAGTTTTTCAATAATACACAGCATTTTTCAGCACAGTATCCAGCTATATCCTTCCCAAAACTCCCAGTATTATGAAGTCCGACCCAGGAGTTTCAATGGTTTTGGGCTTTTCTTAAACTTTCAAATTTTCTCGTTGCAGGCCCTTGCTTACAAGCCCCATTTTCTATTAAAATTAATTGGATCTATACTTAGGATTTAGAACACCAACCCATTCTATAAAACCAAATACACCAAACAATAGAAACCCAAACCTAGAAAATTCGAACATTTTCATCTTAATACAAACCTGCCTTCCTCTAATAGTACCTAAATATTAAATAAGCCACCTCAAAGTGCACGGGTGCTCCCATATTAATCAATATATTATAAATATAAATACCATCTCCTAAGCATGTGTTATACGCAGTCAGTGCCAAGAGAGGTATGCTAGATAATATACCTGGACAGCATCTTCTATATCACCATTAAGAAAAGAGGTGAGCTCAAAGTTCATCTTTAATCTGTGGTCAGTAACCCTGTTGTCCTAATAAGAAAATTTTTAAGTGTCAAAAACTGTCAGTAAACAACCATAATCTCACCAAGAGAAAATCAAACTTTAATAAAACTGTCCCAGCTATTCTACCTTGACTCGATGAATGTGATTATCAAAAAAAAACCAAAAACCACTCCCCGTTAAACCTGACTAGCGAGTGTGAGGTGGAGGAAATCCTTGTACGCAGCCTTACTTTTGCATAATTGCAAAGAGGTTGTTTCCTGGATTTGAACTCATGACCTTTCACTCATGAAGGAACAGTTTTACCACTGCTCCGGTTCGCCCCCTTTTGAATGTGATTATCAGAGATCATAAAAAATAATTTAATATATCATGTTTCTCATATATCTTCTCTAAATTTTCTTTCTAACTAAACAGCGTCAATGTTTTCGAAACTCTTTAAATTTTGGATGGGGATTGGAGAGACTAACGAATGTGAGTAAATGTGTGGAAAAAATATTGAGACTGCTACATTTAGTACCTTATAATTGTATGTCCTAATTTTTTCTGCACGTGCACCTGTACCAACCTGTAAATGTGGCAAACATTTTAATTCAATATATGTTGGCTCGACCAAATAGCAAGTACCCCAAATAAATTATGACTAATGCAAATCATGACATATAAATGCTAACTGCTAAGCATACCAATTTTTGATCAAGTTCTGACATCTAATTAGGCAAATGGAAATTGATCTCGGGGAGGGAGTAATCTGCTTATGGATTATTGATAATCAAGCAACATCACACAAATCAGAGCAGTGGGGTTTGGAATTACTGTGTTATAGTTGTTGATTCAGTTCTGCTGTGTTTGTTGTTGAATGACATTCTGGTTATCAAAGAAAACAAAAGAGGCATATATATTTCTTCTGACATGTTGCCTATATATCAGCCTATGTATCTAACTACTCTGCATATGACATCTAAGGCAACAATGGTTTAACGAGATCATGCCAACAATTCTATTATTGCAAAGTTAATAAAAAAAGAAAAGAAGGTTGATCCTAGGTTGTTCTCTAAGGGTGACATAAATGTGCCGTGATAAATATTTACAAATAACCCAAAGAACCAATAAAGAATCAGCATTAAGGCATCAACAAGCACAGGAATCCAGTCTACTCCAGCCAAAACAAAAATCTCACGACTATTTCAAACACCAACACAGGAAGTAGCATACCTGAGATTTCCTTTCATTTCGTATTGACTCTTGCTGCTCTCTTACCTTCATCTCATATCTATAAAAGGAGCTTGTATCATTTTTAAATGCAATATACTAAAGCAAATAGGTTAAAGAGAACGTTCAGAAAATCTATACTAATGTGCTCATAGCTTTGGTCAGCTTTAGGCTTCGTGACATTAATATCCTTTAGTTCCACATGCATAATTCAACTCAAGAAAGGACTGGAATATCTATCTTGTGAACATGTATTCAAGAGGAAAAGGAAGAAAATTTGAAATCACTATAGGCAAAAACACAACTCAATTCTATAACCAGACTTGTGAAGTTGACAAAAATAACTAGATGGCAATGTTGATGCTTACAGTTTTGCTCTGAGCAACTGAAAAGCACGATTCCTATTCTGAAGTTGTGTCCTTTCTTCAGTACAAAAGATGCGGATTCCCGTTGGTTTATGGAAAAGATCAATGGCTGTTTCAACCTTGTTAACATTCTGGCCTGCAAGATATTTTTGCATGAGAACTGACAGGAATTTGTATCTTGTTAAGGAAATAGAAAGACTGATCACTTGACTGAAACAGCTCCATGTTCATATCTATACCTCCAGCACCCCCAGAACGTGCTGTTGTCAGTTCAATATCTTTTGGGTCGATTTCCACTTCAACTTCATCAGCCTAGATAAAGATTTCAGATCTATAAATTTAGATGTTGTTCTTAAAAGAAGGAAGGCATATGTTATATCAGTAGGCTAAAAGTTATATTCTTAAATAAAAAAGAAATAATAGAATAAAGCATCAATCTCTAATCACAAAATGAAATCTACCTTCCACAAGATTAGACAACAAAATTTAGACAACATTACGTGCCTGGGAGCTCTTATTTTTAGCTTCTCTTCTTATAAGCCAAATATAATTTTACAAAAGTTTTTATATAAAAAGAGCTTTTTTTTATGATGAAAAAAAAGAAGCTAAAAGCTACGAGGAGGAGCTTTTTTTAAGATGTATGTCAGCTTTTTAAAGTTCTTATATTTATTTTTCCAACTTTACCCTTAATATAAACTTTTATTTATAAATTTTATCATATGCCCTAATAACATATTATTTCATCTCTCTACCTTTAATACCCTAAGAATTATATAATTATCAAACAACCTTTAACTTTATTTTTTAAGCTCTTTTTTGTGTGCTTAAAAGTAGCTTTTTAGCTTAAAAAAGATGTGCCAAAGGCTCTAAATCATGTCTACTTCAAAACATTTTAGGCTTAAGCTGGCTACTTTTATGATTCAGGTAGATCTTTATACAAAAGCAGCAACTTTTGGAATAAAATATCAAATTAACAATTGTCCAAATACAAAGACTTTAAAAATGTTTTCAAACCAAGATGTTACAGTCATAAATAATTTATTGCTTAAAGCCTGAAATATGTACTCCACCTCTGGCATGATGGCCACAGTTGCAGTAGAAGTATGCACCCGCCCTTGTGTTTCTGTTAGAGGAACACGTTGAACTCGGTGGACACCAGATTCATATTTTAATTTACTGTAGACACGTTTTCCTTTTATCTCCATCACATAAGTTTTGAATCCTCCTTTTTCTGCCTAAAAGATGGCAAAAAAATTTATATAAATTACAAAAGTAATTAGAAACTATTTTTTAAACAGCTTTCATGAGGAATACCTCAGAGCATGAGACCGGAGAAAACTTCCAAGAATTCAGTTCACTATATTTTTCATACATTCTGACCTGATTTAATCATCAAAACAGCATCAGAGTATGCTTGCAATTGAACTTCACATTAATGGTTCATTCCTAAAACATTTAAACTAGAGCAATCAAGGATGCTAGAGTAAAAACAAAGGAAACAAATCTTAAAAGACAGTAAAACAGTACAGAAATGATCCAACAACAGGATTATTATATGCGTGTGTGTACTTTATGCACTCTGCAAACAAGACCAATGGACATAATATTAACCACTTTTACTTTGTGCACTCTGCATGCAGGACCAATGGACATAATGTTATCCACTTTTTGCCATTTTCAACACATGGGTCAGAAAGGACAAATGAAAGCATGTACCTACAAGATCACCAGCCCATATTCCGGCCTCGTCACCACCAGTACCTGCTCGAACTGTAAAAGTGAATGATTAGATAATAATCTTTAGAGCTCGAAAAACTATATACAACAAATGGAGATAATAATATATCAATATGTCAAGCTTATTTATCCAGAAATCCGGAATGGGTCTTCAGTGAGATGTAGAAGATGGGGGAGAAGGGGAGCCAGAAAATATGCCACTGCCTCTGATGTATCGGCACACTTGTACTTACTCCTTCAACGGGAAAATTAAAAAACAGTAGCACTAATGAATTGTAACCTGTTAAGTCCGAGGTAGACCTATTTGCTATACCGGATGGTATGCGCTCAGAGATGTATATGCCCAACTTACTAGGCTATATGCCGAGTTCCCAATTACTGCGCACCAGCAATAGGCTTTATAACCAGGGGGTGTTGTGTGTGCACAATGAGTGGAATAAGCCAGGCGATTCAGAGGTGTGTACCTGAGATGTTTAGGTGCTTATTTATAGAGGTACCTGGCTCGGCTGCTGAGCTCCGTCGTTGAGATTGAGTCCGATTTGGTCGGCCTCAACGGGCGAACGTGGGTCAGTTAGGATTCTGCCATATCCCATATCCGAGAATATCTCGGAGGTCGGTTGGCTGAGGTCCATCCGTAACAGTTGCCCCCCAGCTCGGTATTCGGTAAGTCGGAATGCCGAGATTCTATAGTTAAGTCAGCCGTTCTTCATCTTGCCTTTTATTCCACGTGTAAGCTATGTCGGAGGTCGTAACTCTTCGAACCTTGTTATGATTTTGGATCAAATTTGTTGGATCAATGGATTTCGGATGTCGGAACCCTTGAGATGACGTTTCGAGTTTCTGACTTTTCGTCTTATTACCACTTTTTGTCCCTTCGTCTTACTCCTGCAGTGACGGTTACAGCAGGACACGCGTACTCCCCTTACTGGCCGTTCCGCGCATTGGGCAGGAGAGCTAGTCTGAGCCTAGAGTAGGCCATGATTGCGAACATTAATTGCAGGTAGGTGGTGCAGGACGTGCGAGGTGTGCAGGGTGGCGAAAATCCTTTTTTGCCCCTGATGCTTCAAACGTTTGAGATGCCAACCTTTGGTCTTCCACCCCCACAGCCCTATAAATATACCTCAGTCCATTTGCACCTCTTCTTTCCTGTTCTCTTGCGTCTCCTGGGGTTGGGTATTTCTGCACATTTGAATTTTCTGCACCTTTCTTCCATCTGTCCCAGTGTTCTTACACTTCCTCTCCCAGTTTCGCATCAGGTAACTTTCTTCCTTGTAGATTTCTGTACTTTTTGTTCGTTTTATATCTGGTAGGGAGTGTTTTTTGTCTTACCCACCCTTTTAAGTGGGTAATGGACGTTCCTGGTAATTCTGGTGGTCGAAATGAGAGTGGGGAGGTATCTGAGGAGATGGTAGATAGGTTACCGCGATCTGTGCAATACTGGTTCTACGGTAGGGAGTATACTGAGGAGGAGAGGCTTGAGCAGCTTCTCCGAAGTCAGCGAGGAGGTCGTCAGACCTCCAGAGGTGCTCGTGGTAGGAGAGGTAGAGGTCGGAATCGGAGGGGACGCAGGGGTGAATACCCCCAACCATCTTTTACTAGGGGTGCGTCCTCCTCGATTCCTCAGGCTTCAAACTCCGGGCCGAGCTTCTTTTCCGAGCCCGTTCCCCTATCCTATATTCTTCCTCCCCCACCATTTGGGCAAGGTTCGGGGTCTGTTTTAGATCGGATCCCACCTTTCCAGTTGAGTAATAGCTCTTCCAGCATCTCTTCATCCGAGCTGGGTTTTCCCAAATCGGAAATCCCCACTACTTTTGATGACTCGGCATCCAGTCAGGTGCCCTTCGTCGATCTTCTTAGTAGTTCTGACGACTCTATCCCTTTTTCTTGGAGTCCAGGCCCGTTACCATCTGATTTAGATGATTCTGGGTCAAGTCAGGTTGATTATATTTCTGACCCGACTCCTTCGTGTTCCAGGGACCTGACAATGGACAATTCTGATGTCAACGAATGGGTTCTTCTAGAAATCCTTCGTATGCGGTCAGTCATGACTCCAGCCGACGTCTCCCAGCTTCCTCTTGGGAATCCTGAGGGGGTCGACCTTCTTCCACCGGGCGATTTTCCGATATGCGCGGGCCCCATATCAGATGAACCCTGCTTCTTCTTTTTCTACCGGGATCTGGTCACCAAGGTCGGAATCCGGTTTCCATTCACCGACTTCCAAATGGCCGTGCTGCGCCGGATTCGAGTGGCGCCTTCCCAGCTTCACCCAAATTCATGGGCTTTCATCCGAGGTTTTGAGCAGCTGTGCTCTTACCTCTTTATTCCTTGTACAGTCTCCCTTTTTTACTTCTTCTTTGATGTATATACGGCTCGGAGTGGTGCCGAGTTGAAAGAGAGGAAAGGGTGGGTTACCTACCGAGGTACCCCTGAAAGGGGGCTTTTCATCCCTTACTCTCAATCCTTCAAGGGCTTTAAGAATGCCTATTTCAAGGTGGCTTCCCGTTCCGATTCCCTTCCTTGGTTTGGCAAGGAGCTGCTAGATGATGGGAACTTATTGTGCCACTTCGAGCTGTATTGGACGCGAAAACACTATCGACGTCGTCCAAGTCACTACGCTACTCCTGTGTCCGCGCTTTCCAGAGCTGAGAGGTTAGCGGCACGGATTTTACTTGAGTACACTGACGACTATGGCGTCGTTGACTTAAGTCGGATAGTAAATAAATTTGGAGATGATGCTATTTATGAATTTGGTATGTATGTCAAGTTTTTCATTTATTTTTGACAACAACCTTCTTGGTGCTTTTTAACACTGCATTTTTTGATTTTCAGTTGGGATGACTTCGGCTGATTACAAGAAGTATCTACCCAAGCGAGCCGGCAAGGGCAAGTCGCGCGAGGCTGCCCCTTCTGAGCCCGAAGCGTCGAAGCGACGGCGGGTGGACATGATTTTGGGGGAGGACCCACCTGCCGACGAGGTGGTTCCAATTGATGTCTCCTCCCCACCACCGAGTCCAGCTCCGGTTCCGGCTCCGATTCCTGCTTCTCAGTGGACCCAGGGGCCGCTCCTCAGCTTGGAGCCAGGGGAGTTATGGAAGTCGGGTGTTTCTGACCGTCTCAGGGCGGCTCTGAAGCCTCCCCCTAATCTTTTTCTGGAATCTGGCTTGACCTCTTCTGTGAGGGTTATGCTGAAGCGCATGGAGGAGGACGCTTTAAAGACGACCTCGCTGATCCAGATATTTCAGGACCTCCTCCAGAATCGGGACCAGGCGAA
>JAVKPL010001660.1:0-17013 GCA_032173675.1 Gastrolobium villosum
AATGATGCGAAGGTGGTTGTAAACTTCCTAAGAAAGAATATCTTTACCAGATTTGGAGTGCCAAGAGCAATCATAAGTGATGGAGGCTCTCATTTTTGCAATAAGCAGTTTGAAAATCTGTTAACAAAATATGGTGTCAAGCATAAGGTCGCTACACCTTATCATCCACAAACAAGTGGCCAAGTGGAAGTTTCCAATAGGGAACTGAAGCGAATCCTGGAAAAGACTGTCAGTATTTCCTTAAAGGATTGGTCAAAAAGACTGGATGATGCACTATGGGCATACCGAACTGCATACAAAACTCCGATAGGAATGTCTCCCTATCAGCTTGTGTACGGGAAAGCTTGTCATTTACCAGTGGAGCTTGAACATAGAGCCTTTTGGGCTATTAAATTCCTAAACTTTGATGCCACAGCAGCTCTTGAGAAATGAAAGTTTCAACTATTAGAGCTTGATGAATTTAGGAATTCAGCCTTTGAAAGCTCTAGGATTTATAAAGAAAAAGCGAAGAAGTATCATGATAGCAAACTTAAACACAAGGAGTTTGAGCCTGGTCAGCAGGTATTGTTATATAATTCCCGATTGAAACTTTTTCCAGGGAAGTTGAAATCCAGGTGGACAGGACCTTTTGTGATTAAAAAGGTCTTTCCATATGGTACTGTGGAGATATCTTCCATGGAAGACGACAGACCCTTCAAGGTCAATGGCTCTAGATTGAAGTTCTTCCATGGAGGACCCGTAGTGAAACAAGTTGTGGCTTTGCGCCTTCATTCAATTGCAACTTAAATGAGGTAACCGTCAGGCTCGGGACGTTAAACACGCGCTAGTTGGGAGGCAACCCAACATTTTTTTCCTTTTATTGTTTCTTGTTTTCATTTTTTTTTTTTAAAACAGAGAAAAATTAAAAAAATTGAATAAAAGAAGGAAGTGAAAATGCTCCAGAGAGTTTATGCTTGAAGCGTAGAACTCTGCGCTTCAAGCAGAGAAAAGAAACTTGGGACAGAGGGTTCACGCTCCGAAGAGCGTGGAACCCTACGCTTGGAGCGTAGAAATAAGTTGGAACAGAAGCTGTGCGCTTCAAGCGTGGGAATCCACGCTTGCAGCGCAAGAACCACACACAGGCAGTAGTCCCACGCTCCAAGCGTGGAACCCTACGCTTGGAGCGTGGAAAAAGAAGTTGAAGGGTCAAGGACAGCAAGTCTGCGCCCCAAGCGTGGGAACCCACCGAAAGGGGACAGTAGTTCCACGCTCCAAGCGTAGAACCCTACGCTTGAAGCGTGGGGATGGAATTTGAAAAGTCAATAGACAGAATGTCCACGCTGAGAGCGTGGAACCCCACGCTTGCAGCGTGGACAAGGAATTTGGATCGTCAAAGGCAGTAGGTCCACGCTTCAAGCGTGGAACCCCACGCTTGCAGCGTGGACAGGGTTTTAAGTGCGCAGCCCTAGCGCCGCGCCTCATCCCCTTTCCCCATTTTTCTTATAACTTCTCCCCTTTCCCCCACCTATTCCCATTTCCCTCACCTATTCCCCTTCCCTCCTCACTCTCCCCTTCGTCTCCCTCTTACTCCTCCCTCTTCCACTTCCCCATTTCACAACCACACCACACACATACCCATACTCTTACTCCTCCCTCTTCCACTTCCCCATCTCACAACCACACCGCACCACTGCACAACCGCCACACCATTTCACCACACCGCCACCGCACCGCCATCATCTCCACCATAGTTTGTATTCTTCACCGTTCAGATCAAATTTCTGCATCAAATTCAAAATTTTGATTGAAATGGCTGGAGAAAAGGAGAAAAGACTGAAAAAGAGCACAGAAGGGTCGTCTACTGCAAAAAGACCCCGCACAAATTTTGATCCCAGAAGATTTCTGTCCGCTGAAAAGCAGGACGTTTATGACACTAAACTGCTGAATAAAAATGTCATCAAGGAAAGGGGATTCGATTTGGGGAGTCTCCTACTTTTTGACAATATTTATTCGGTGATTCAAAGGAGACACTGGAGGACATTGGTCACTTTTCCACAAGACAGTTCTGGGCGCATTCTCAGGGAATTTATTGCCAATGCTGATAAGAACATGGTCAATGCCACCCGAAAGAGTTGGGTGAGAGGGAAAGAAGTGCCATTTGATGCGGCGACAATTGAAGAATTCCTCCAGACTTCGTATGACCCTACGGCTGAGTGCGAGTTTGCCCGACTATTCAATCTGATGCAGCCGGTAGAAGGATATTATCGGGAAGAAATGCCCATCATAGCTGATGAAGTTCGGGAAAAGATCACCAGTCCATTCTCTGAATGGAAATTTAGGCCGGGTCTCACAAATGTACCCGAAAAATTTACTAGGCTCAGCCTTACTGGTGAGGCTATCAGCTGGCACACTTTTGTGAATGCAACCGTTATCCCTTCTACGAACAAAAGTGATGTTAATGTCGAGAGGGCTGTGCTATATTATGTGCTGATGGGGGACAAAAATCTGAATATTGCTGCCATTTTATCTGACAGGATTGTCCACATGATTACCCAGAGCAAGGAAAATAATCTATTGGCTCACAGCTCTTTAATCTCCCAGTTGTGTATTAAAGCTGGGGTTGAAATTCCTGCTAATGAGCCATTGGATGTAAAGGCTGAAAAGCCTATGACAAAGCCTGCCTTGGAAGGATATTACAAGGAATCTGAAAAACATGCAGCATGGCTTCTCAATAGCCAGGGAAATCCTATACCACCTCCAGAGCCACAGGATCCACCAGTACCTCAGGCACCTCCAGCATCCCAGACATCAGCAGCATCCTCATCTGCTCGTCAGCCACTCTATGAGGACTCTCCGATCATACTCGAGATGCATGCCATGATGAAGGCCATGTGCTTGAAGATGGGGATTGATCCAGCCGATCCTCCTAGCTCTTTCCAGCAGTATACTATGGAGGAGTGATCATTGGCTGTTGTTACTTTTATTTATTTTCGGACATTGTTAAATTTTGTGTTTTGTTTTAAATGACCAATAGGATTTTGTTAGGGTCAAGTACTTTTTGGATATGAACATCTCAGGGTCTCTCTCACTGTTTTGCTGATATATTATTGTTAATGATGTGTGTTTTAATTGCGCAGCCGTTCTTATCGATTGAACTTAGTTATTGCTGGGGACAGCAATTTCTAAAATCTGGGAATGGTGGATGACCTTGCCCACCTGTTCTTGCACTTTAGCTGCAATTGTGGAACCACACTTCATTTCAGGGGAGATATTCGAACCAACTTACATTTTCAGTTGAAATATCTGTCTTAGCTTAAGCAATTTTAAAAATTCAGCAAAATTTTTTGAAATATGCCTGTATGTATGTTGTTTGGAATATGCCTATTGATAATCTCAGATTTAGATGTTGCTTCCTTGAACAAATGATTGAATTCATCTTAGGAAATACATTAAGCTTTGAAAGTTTTGGCATGATGTCACTTGGCATGAGTAGAGATTAGAATTGTTCGTCTGTCTGAAATTATGTGCTAAGATTGATGATATGCCTGATATCTCTGTGAATTCTAGTCTGAAATCATAGCCTTGAGGTTTGAGCCTAGACAGTAAAATTTTTTTCTGAGAGGCCTCACTGTACTGACACTCTAGAACTTGGTTAGTTTCTCTACAAGGCATGCATTTTAACTGATATGATAAGGCAAATTGTTCTTAATAGCTCTGGCCATAAAGCTCACCTGTATAATTAATCTTCCATTGTATCCCTTTGAGGTTTGAACCTATTCATTGGTGATTACCAAATTGTTGCTTAACCTATCCATGATGAACTTACCCTAAGTGAGATTGAACTACTGATTTTTCTCAAAAAGAGAGAAATATCTAAGGTAAGCTCCACTACACTAAGCAGATTGAAAAGGGAAAAGAAAGAAAAAAAAAAAAAAAAAGAAGAAAAGGAAAAAGAAAAACATGCGGGTGAAGCAGTGTGAATAAATTGGTCAAACATAGGAATTGACTTCCCGAAATTCTGTGGGCAAGTTAGTGGAGCAAAAATTGATAAGTTTTCAGTGTCAATCTCATAGCATTTGAAGCCACTCTCCATACAAAATTCCTACCTTAAGCCAGGCCAAATTAAAACCATTGAAAGTCCTTTGATCAGTTAAATGCATGTGTTTGAATCCTTCGATTTTAAGGATATTGAGAATATGATCAAGCCTATGGCAGTGTTTCAGCTGTGATGGTTATGTATGTCTGACACCCTAAAAACACAAGAGTGAGAGTGATATAGTTTGTCTTGGTGAGGGATGTTCAGATTACATTCATGAAATTGCAGAGAAATTGATGGCATCATCAGAATTCTTGCAGAATTCAGTCAGGCATGACATAATGGTTTCTTCAAGTGTTTGGTTGATATTGTGTTGAAACGCTGCTGTACGAAGTTCTAAGTTTGAATCAGTTTATTGCTGAGGACAGCAATGTTTAAATCTGGGAATTGTTTGATATGCTCCCAGCATATATACTTTTATAGATCAAAAATAGCAGAAAATCAGATCTAAAACTGTGTATATGTGGTGAAATTATTGAATAAAATTGTCAGACACTCTCTCACTCAAATTCTTCTTGTTTTCAGGAGGAAAATAACAAATAAAGGAGTAAGGAGAAGAATCAGACAGAAGCCCCACGCTTCAAGCGTAGGAATCCACGCTTGAAGCGTGGGAGGAGACTTCAGAACAGTGAGTCCACGCTGCAAGCGTGGAACTCCACGCTCCAAGCGTGGAGAAAGCAAAAATGGCAGAAGTTCCACGCCTGGAGCGTGGATCCTGCGCTCCAAGCGTGGGATTGAGAGAGACAGCTGTCAGTTGCGAGGAAAGGAGGATTTTCAAGTTATAAAAAGGGCATAAGGCAACCCTAGGAGACACATCTGATATTCTACACAACTGAGATCATTCGGAGGCGGAAGTTCTGAGAGAGATCTCTTCTTCTACCTTTCTGTAGTTCTTTTAGTTTTTGTTTTTCAATTGAATTTTGGATTCTAGCCATGATAATGGTTGGCTAGAACCTCTTTTGCTGTAGTTAGGGTCACGAACCCTTGTGAACCCCTGATACAATGGATTGAGTTTTTATGAATATATTTATCTTTTGAATTTCGTTCTATTCTGTTCGTATTGTTATTGTTATTATTAGATCCGATCAATCTAGTAAGTAATAATAAATCTGAGGATTAGGGCCAACAAGAGGGATCTGAGGTCTTTAATCCGGAAAGGGGATAGAACGACGGTATGAACATGATCTAGACATAGACATGATTCATATTGTAGATGTTTCAATTATCGATCGTTATGCTTGATCTCATATAGGGCACCTCAAGGAATAAGGGTTCTATATGAGATTAAAGGGTTAATTCCTCAAGGGATTGAGAATTAACTATTGATACTTTTATCTGATAATTATCTAAGTTCATGATTTATATATTAATACTTAACTTAATCCAGAGTAAAAGGTGGGGATCATTGGTGAGTGCTCCCTACTACAGCGCTTTTCTCATATATTCTAAACCCTTATTTCAAATTCTTATTCAAAAAGAACCAAAAACAAGTCTTTTAAATTTACAAATCAAATTTCCACACAATCCTGACATTCGTGTCAAAACCCTTTTGAAATATTTAATCTTAAAAGAAAGAGTTTTAATTGATTTAAACACACTCTCTGTGGATACGAACTGTGATTTATCACTGTATTACTTGCGCGATTCGGTACACTTGCCGAGATCGTAACAGTCAACATAAGCCCATGATATGTCAAATTGAAGCTTGAGATGTCTAGTTTACTTTATAAAAATTTGAGAGCAATTGTTGAAGTGGTTTGTCCGGAATCGTTGAGAGAGTGAGGGCTATTTGGAGCTCTATTTGAGGTTGGCTGGCAGATTTAATTGTCCAGCTTCAAACGGTGATAACCAGAGAAAACGATAACTTTTTGGAGCATGTGATATATTTTTAGAAAGATAATTAAGTCTAGAGTAACATACTAAAATATGGGAGGTTCATGACACGCAAATTTTCTGCAGTATCCAAAATACCGAACCATGTTCAGATAGGTAGAAATCGTAAAAGTGAGATTTATGCTAAGTGGATTTATGGGAACCCCTTAGTGACTTGAGAGATGTATTATATGATATTTAAACAATTAATATTATTTCTCCGCAATTAGGTTTCAGTTACGGTCACAGCTTTTATTCATCACACTTTATTATTGTTTTAAATGCCCGCGTAATGAAAAGGAAAAAGTTTACTCGCATTTTTATAAATGAACTATCGTGATTGTAACTGCACTTAATATCATAATCAATGTTAACAATACCAATGTACGACGGGCTGTTATAGTTTTGGTCACCATTTCTCCAAGTAATCATGCTTACTTCTTCAAGTTAGCTCTAAGGCTTCAAGCTTCCATTTTTCTCAAGCAAAGATGCATCTTTTCCCCAAAGAACACACTTTTAAGAAAGACTCAAAGTTAGAAATCAAGAACACAACTCAAATGTGGGGTTTTTCAAGAAAAAGAATCAAGAAACTTACACTAAAACTCACCAAAACAAGCACCAGATTAGTGTTCTTCAAAGAGAACTCAAAACATCATCTTCATGGCATGAACATGCCCAACAAACTGCGGCTGTATGTGGGGAAATCTCCATGAAATTTTTGGCTTTCCTCAACAAAAATGGTATATTCTTGGAGAGGATGATGAGAGGAATAACTTTTGTGAAGGAGGTTTATTGATTTGATGGAGTTTAGAAGGAGGAAATCTAGAGAGCAGGAGGAGAAAGTTTGAAATTCAAAATGGTAGAGAGAGTGGGGCAGCTGAATGCTAAAGGGGAAGGGGTGCCCTAGTCTTCTAGGGTTTTGACCAAGTCACTTAAGTGACTTTCTGTCCTTTAGTGACACCCGGTGTAATTTTTCTCTGAACTGTTATCGAATTTCCGCCCGGAAACTCCCAAGACTCTAACTTTAAGTAATTAATATTTAGTTTGTCTAATTATCATGTTCCTAACTTAAAAATTTGATTAGTAAATCACAGATCCACTTACTGTTGTTTAATTGCACGTAGTTTTTACCGATATTTTTAACTGTACCCGGATTTCATAATTATCTTAACTTTAACATTATTGGTCTAATTATTACTTGTTAGGAATATATTGGTTTTTCATTCCATTTTCTCATCTTTGTACCATTCCGGGATTCTACCGGTTGCTTCTACAACGGTACAAAATACCCGGCAGAAGTGACTTTCCTAAGATACCCCAATATGGGTATCAAACTTCATCAAATCATATACTAACTTCATCTATAATAATCATATCATCAAAATAGCCCAAATCAATTTTTGTTCTAAACCCTAACCCAAATCAATTCCATCTTGCTTGATTTTGTATGGGTGCTACATACGTTGCTCTTTACCATCAATAACTCTTTGTTCTTTGCTTGGTGTTCGATTTAGGTATGTATTTGGGCAAAAAATTTGTTCTAAACTATAACCCAAATCAATTCCATCTTTATTTTTTATTCTTTCAATCTAGGTTTTTATGGTTGATTTTGGTGATTATATATTGATCAATTCAGACCTATTTTTTGGTGAAATCAAATCTGATTTTGGGGTTGTTTTTGTTTTTGTCCTGTGTTGTTGATGCATTTTCACGTGTTTCACAGCTTCCTATTACTACTAATGGCAGATAATCGACCCTCTAAGGGACTTGCCTAAAAAAAGACTCCATGCACAGGCCTAACGGGTCCTTCTCATCCAAGACTGTTGTGGCTAACACTGTGTATATGCTATATGTATACTTGTTACCAAATTATCTGATAGAGCATGCTTAATTTGTGTCGAGTTTAATGCGAAGAGGCATCTATGGGCCAAAGTCATTACATTCGACATTCTTCCTGGCTAAAGGATTTGATATTGTGAGACTACTAAACCACAGTTATTTGAGGGTACCTACGGAGATGTTGTGCCCTTATTCAGAGGTCTAGTTAAGGCATTATACTAGCACTGTCATTACGTATAAATTTGATGAACTGAATTCTAGAGTCTTCAACATTGATATTGTGATGACAACTAAGTTATAGACGAAGTTGTTACGCTATGAATTCAATGATGAGGAAGCTGCCAATTTTGATAGGAAGAATAGTGTCGAAGCTGAAAAGGCATGATGTCTGACTTAGACAATATGTATAGTTCAGTGTGGGACTACTGATTATGGATGCCCACATCCTCTTCTACATTATGACCCACGTACTATTCTAGCGACGACATAATCATGGTAAGGTGCTTGAGGCTAGTCGTGTTATGATATGGGTCATTTATCATAACTTGACAATCAACTGGAGGCATTATATATGTTGCATTATACGTTTTTGTTAGGAAAGTTTCGCTTCCATGTAACTTCCTTGTTCAGAAGATCCTCGAGAACATTTTTGTACCTATAGAGGTTGAGAGTTTGGAGATTGTCGAGGGCTGGAACACTAGGTCCGGGAAATGTCTCTTAGAGCAATGCAAGATCACAAAGGTAAAGGATGTGTGGCAGTGGAAGAGACATCTTGAGCCTAAAGTCCAAGTGAAAGAGGGGGATGCGTAAATGCCTGAGGCTAATGATGGTTCTGATGAGGATGATAATGATGATGACATGGAAGAGATGCTTGTGCCGGACATCTATCCACCTCTTCTTGCTGCTGAGGTTGGATACACCTTTGCTGATGTCATGACCTCCATCCTTCACTTGACAAATGAGTTTAGGGAGTATAGATAGGACTAAAGGCAAACTCGTATCGAGCGTCGTTTTACTGGTCTACAAGACAGGATTGATCGCTTAAAGGTTAGAAACAGATAGGCTCCTAGGACCGCGGTTAAGTCTACTATAGCTGAAAATGATGATGTCAAAGAGACAAACTCAGATTAATTTAAGGCTATTTTACGTTTGTAGTGTTGTTTTACGATGTTGATATATCTTGATATTTAATTTGTATGGTTTGTACAAATGAATATGTATTGAACTTTTATTAATAATATTGATATTCACCTTAATGTTCGTTAGTGTATATTCTTTTAATTTTTGTATAATATTATGAAATTAAACTTAAAATGGATGCCGATTCTACTATTAAAATTTAGACGCATAAATGTATTACTTAAGTTCATAAATAGGTTCATGTGAGATCACATGGATTTTTGAATCAATCAAGAATCAAGTGCTCAAATTGATATATTGGAACTAACCATTTAACTTGGTATATTTAACTTGAAATGGAATTGGGACCATCCACAATTTTTATGGACCCACAAAGTCTCATCCCAAGTCCAAATGTATAAGTACATGGCAATATTATCATGATTGCATAAATTTTGAACAAGATACACTTTGGCAGGTTAGAACCAAGTCAAAACCTTGGTTCTGAATCTTTGATTGGATATGTACTGTCAATAAGTGTTCTGAACCCACATAGGTCCTACTCAAGTCCAAATATACGAGTACATGACTATAGAAACTCATTCGGATTGAAAAAACTTGTGGAATAAAATTGAAGGTGGTCAGTTCAATAAGTTATTCGAGTAACCTAATTTGAGTTACTCAAGTACTTCAATCTGAGTTACTGGAGTGACTCAGTGAACTGGCCAACTTCAATTTTATTCCACGAGATTTTTTTTTATCCAAATGAGTTTCTATAGTCATGTACTCGTATATTTGGACTTTGGGAGGGCCTTTATGGGTTCAGAGTCATACCTATCCAAATGCAAAGAAGAATCAGTACTTACGTCAACATTCATCACCAAATAAAGGACATAAACAAATAAAGTAATTCATAACATAACCACATAACACAAACCTAGAATGGAAGAACAATAAACTCTGAGTCCATCCGTCTATGATCTTGGGAAAGACTCTAGTTCAAGCAAGTGTGATCTTTACCCCACTTACGGATCATCCGTTTATTTCCATTCTTAGGCATGATTGCCCTCACATACTAGGGACAACCATCCGAATGGTTTCAATATTTCATCATAAATCTATGTTCATCATTTTTTTCAACTACGTATGTAGGATGGATCTTAATAAAAGACAATTTAATAGCATGTTGTATTTCAAACTTGGAATCAAACTCCTATTGAACATATAATGGATCTCTCTTTTTTTCTTTTTTCTTTTAGTAATAAATGAATCTCTTAATTGCCTAGCACCAATGTATAATGTTGGCTATTATTCCCGAATGGCACAATATCTAGTACTATACCTGTAACTGTAAGAACCTGCACCATTAAATTACGAAATTAAATTGATTAAATGTGAAAATAGGAAATTAAATTGATTAAATGTGAAATTAGGAAATAATTACATAATTGAACCTAATAATTATGAGAAGGTTTAATTAATTATAGTAAGTGATTAATAATTCTAAAAGTCGCTTTTTTCACGAAAAGTGCAGATACCTGTTTTGCTCCTCGGTATAAATGCATAACGATGAAGTATCCCAGAAAATTATAATAAATATGGGAATATTCCTAGAATAATATATAGGACTAGTATGTCAAGTTTCAAGTCAAAATAATGAGAACTGTTGCCAGAACTAATACTGGCTATGTAAAAGAACGTACCAAAAAGGTGCCGCGAAAAATGAAATAAAAATAAGAAAAATCTTAGAAAAATGACTAGGTCCAGAATCCAAAGTTTGGGATTAAAATGCTAAGCGTAGCTATTAGTGCTAATACAGTTTGTTTAAAATTAAACGGGTTATAAATACACTCTTACACACAACCCTAGGCAGATACTCAACCATTTCTACGTGGGTTGCTACCTTTGGCTGCTACCATTCTCCTTCTCCACCATTTCTTGACCTTCCAAGTAGCATTTCTTCATACCTTCTGCACCAAAACTCCGTAACTAAGTGTGATCAAGCATTGAGTGGGAGGAAAGTGAAGTCTTGAGGGTGTGAGTAGGCTGTGTTTTCAGAGTTTGGGGCTGCCACTTGGTTGAGTGTTGTGGAGCCATTGTTCCTTGCTTGTGTGGCTTCAAGAAGCCATTTTTGTTGGGAAAGGACCTTGCTTGCTTTTCATTTTCGTTTTCTTGTGAAGTCAAAACTTTGAGGTTGATTAGAGAGCTCCAAGAGCCACCTTGCTTCTGTTTTGAAGCCTTGGGTAACCCTTATCACCTTTGTCATGAGTTTCCTTGGTTAAAAATGAAGCCTTGGCATGTTTAGTAAGATGAACAAGTAACCAACATAATAACTGATCTAAAGGGGCTTAAAGATGCATGCTTGGACGTATTAATGGGTTAAAAGTGCGACCTTGAAGTTATATCTTCACGAAATGCAGAAACTGCATTCTGTCGTGAAATATCAAGATATTGATATCCGAATATTGGTTTTTGGATATCCGGATATGATATCCGGATATGGCCCCGACATATATCCGGATATTCTGGGGATTTTGAGACAGTGTCTGTTCTATTCAGACAGAACTGTATTATGGGTTTATGGATCCTAGATTGATTAAGTTAAACCTATGTAATGATTAACTAAGTCAAAATCAAAGTGATTAAGGGCTTATGGCTTTGTGAGAAGCCTAAAGACATGAAATGTAAAAGGAAAGCGTTGTCTTTATGTCATGTGCTTGTAGATTATGATTGTTGATATGATTGTTGGTATAAACAGACTGTGAGAGTGCTGTTTGTGGACCTTGGACTTGGTTGGACTTTTGGTTGGATAGTTAGCTTGCGAGGTAAGCTTTTGTGTCCTCGGTTTAATCATTGTTGGTTCCACCATGCCCCATGGGGGAATGGTTTATATGCATGATGTGTTTTCATATATTGCTTTTGAAATGATGTTGAGTTATTATGTGCAAGTTCCTTATGATATGCATGTATTGTTTCACCTAGACGGTAAGTCTGAGTATGTAGGAGACATACAATAAGGTGATTATGTGGGTGGGTGCAAGTGGTGTCTTGCACTGAGTGTAGGTAATAGACGTATGTAAATTCTGCATTTCTTTGGCCAGTAGAATAGTTGAAACACATGACATGATTATTCTGCTGCATTGCATTGATTTTGGAACTTATACTATTTTTCTGTTTTAGAACTTATATTGCACATGTAAGTGAGCTTGGGGTGGAGATATCCTTGAGGACCCCTTGTCTTACTGAAATTTCTTTTTAGAGATCTCACCCCACGTTTGGGGCACATTTTCAGGTTCAGGTAACTCGGGGGTTGATACCTCGGGCGGTAGAGCTGAGTTGATTTTATGCTTTTATGATTATGTGCTGGAATCTTACATGCTTTACATTTATTATCATGTTTTTTCATGTGAGACTCTGTTGGGCTTTGTTGCCTTATTTGGTGAGCATAGGGGTTGTCCATGTCACATTGACTTTACTTTGTTGTTCTAGATTCGAGTTGTATAATGTATTAGGATTATGGTCCGGACTACGTGTTGTAGTTCCGTGACTTAGATACTCACTTATTTATATTACGAGATTATTTAGTGTATTTAGCTTTTACTGCAAATTACATATAAGCAATGTTTTGAAAAAGGATTTAATAACCAACTTGGTTAATGATGATGACGTCATAATTGAAAGGAAAAAGTTATTCCTCATTTTTGATTTAGCACTGCTTAATATGATGATATAATAACAAACCGGGTATACACGGGGTGTTATAGTAACCGTGATATTTTATCATATGCATTAACTAGATAATATGACATGTTAAATCAAAAAAGGAATTCATTAATAGCCATTATTAATTGGGTCGACATAAAGACCGGACAAAAAAAGGGAACTCATATTTATTGGGTTCGGATCAGCATCAAAATCACCCTCCACGTTAGTATCCGATGAATAACCAAGTGGAAATACATTTTTGTGTTCTCTCTCCTCATCATTGTTCTTATCTTCCACATCATTGTCTTCTTATTCCCTTAATATTATCTGACTTAACATTGGTGGAGGTGTCGATGAGCAGACAAATTTGTCTTCATGACCACAATATCATTGATTGCTCATATGCATCGATTGAATGGGTAAAGAAGCCGAGTGACCAAAATCAACTTCAGCATATATCTCAATAAAATTTGCTCTTTTCGGTTAACATATGCATCAATTATATAATCCACATCTTTATCGTCATTGACATCTTTACCAATGTAGTACCCATTTCTAGTCTTGTATCTAGTTATCAAACGAGAAATGCATTAGTTGGCTTGGAGTCTCAATTTTTGTTGAATTCTCCTCTTGAGATCGTTGTATGTTGTGTCATGTTTGATTTGTATTATTTTCAATTGCCCTTCAAAGATTGCACCATTGGGACCTTCAAATTGCCTACCAATGTGATAGGCAATTGCAACATATGTTTTGGAACTTGATCTCATCTTTGACATGGATTAGGATTGGGGTTTGTAGGTGGGATCAGATTTTTGCCGAAAAATTTGAATAACTAAGTGTAATGATAATTATTTGATAACGGTAAAGGTTTAAGGATGGTGGAGTGAAAGTTAATTTGTTGGGTGCAAAGAAAGATAAAAAAAAATAAGTGGGAATTTGGGTTAAAAAATGTGCATAATGAAAATATGGGTGAAACCCACTATTATAACCCATTTTGGCTGACAATTACTCGAGTAACTAGGTCAAATACTCTAATAACTTAGTTGCTCGAGTATTAGAGCCTTGTACTCAAGTAACTGGGTTGGTCAAAGGTCAAACAGGAATAGGTTAATCTATAGTTTTGATTAAAGGTAAAAATTATTAAATAGTTTAAAACATGGATAAAGTGATAATGTTTTTTAAAATGGATGCAAAAGGGTCAATCACCTAGCTAGAATGTGTCACGCAATGCATATTTTGTTAATAATAGGTAACAAAGCTCACCATGTATGTAATGTTCACCACATATTATGATATATATCCCCCATTATATTTTGTAATGCTCACACGTAACAAATCCCGTACTAATTTTTTAGGGACATTTTGTTAGTTCATCGTGATATTTTGATTGACTGAAGTCGATGGTTAACATGATTTTCCTGAAAGCAACCCAATAAGATAAATTTATAAAATCTTAGTATATACAAAGAGATGAATTACCGATATCCTAAAGTATAGACATATGTTAAATTGCAAGGATTGGTGATGAGGCCCGCTTCCTATTGTTGCAACAATTAATTATACAAACTTCATATGCAAGCACACTTGATCATCCATAACTAAAATTAGAAATATTTTAGCATGAAGCTTCATTCCTTCAATAATGCAAGCAAGTCAAGACTACACATTTATCAATAATGAGACACTGACCGAAATGCCTGTAAAGGATGGTTAATCATTCCATCTGCACAACATTACAAGCTCATCTATTTTTCTTCTCATTTATTGCAGAACATTTATAAAAACCATTATTTACTTCTTTTTCAAAAGGTTACTAACTTGATGACAATACAATATGAAAGCTAAAAATTATCCACTGGCTCAAGCTTCAAACTAAGTGAAGCACCATGGGGTATTGCTTTAGAGTTCCCTTATCTATATCTATGGCTTTTTACTAAATGCTTAGTAATCAATAAGATAACTTTTTCTTGAAAAAATTGCATAATATTCTTCAGAATGCCGACATCGAGAAAAATATTATTATTCAAAGCATCTCCCACAAGATAGGATTGTCCAATCCAAAGCTGAAAGGAAGTCTAATTTTACTATTAGGCTTCATTTCAAGATTAAATTCAAGATGATCATGAATATAAAATCAGGATCATCAAAGCTCAATCTCATTCAAAGCATCAACAATAAATCATTGTATTATCATCTTCAAAGATTCTCGCACCCATTTAAGGTATGTGTTTCTTATCGTTTATGGCATGATATAACATTTTTTACATCTAGATACTCCGACAAGTGAAGCATCGAGCTGGGGGCAACAGTTCTGGAATAATATTTTAGGCGCAAATCAAAAGCCCACGTAGAACTGTTTCACCATGAATAGACACATCTTTCACTCAACAATAGATGTGTTGATATTTTTCTGCTTCTCTGCAACTTTTTCTCAAGCCACCTACACCAATGGCCAATTGTATTGGAGGACAGTTTTTCAAGTTGTACGACAGAATTTTTTTTTTTATTTCTCAACAGTTCATATATTATTTAATTAATCCAGTTGAGCAAGTCACACAGGATTATAAGGACGATAATGTTCTTCCTGTTAAACTTTGGGGCAAGATATACTTACCACCAAAAAAGTTTACCACTCTTACAACTAATTTCATCACCGTTGATTTCCAGCAATCTAACGATTATAACTTATTAGGAATTTATAATTAATTAATTAATAGGTGTGACACAATAAATGTTATTAATTCTCAATAAATTATAACCGTTTGATTGACGAAAATTAACGGTAATTAAATTGGTTGTAAGAATGATAAATTTTTTTTGGTGGTTAGTGAATTCATTCCCTATTATATACTAAATCAGTATAAGAAAATTTTGTTACTTTTGTTGTTGTGACTTTGAGTTCTATAGTAATTAAAAGGTTGTAAGAAATCAAAGGGTAAGACAAAAAGGTCGGATAAAATTTGATTGAGTTTACAATGATTTATCCATATTTAATGGTGGTAGTTGTCCGTATCACACTTCTGAAGAGTTATAGCAATATTAATTCTTTGTGGCTCCTGTTATATGAGAATTTGGCAGTTAGTAAGAGATTTAGGGTATTGTGCTGAAAAATAATGTGGATATTTGAGACTTTGAAGTCTAGCGGCAGGGACATTCAAAATTATTAATATTGAAAAGATCTAGTAACCACAAATTAATTAATCTGCGTTTGAATCCTAAGATCACTTGGATTTGGTAGCCATACGTGCAATGAGTTCTTGTGCTTTCATCCATGCATTTAGCAGTTTCATTGCTCATTCCTAATTAGCCATTTGATTTATGGGTTTTATAAGAGTTATGTCGTAGGAAAAATGATTGTGTTATGTTATAAAGATTTGTTTTGCGTGCCAAAGTTTTTTTTTTTTTCTGCGGGCCCCACAAAATGTTGTGTGTGTAGAAAAATTTTGTAGTCATATTAAATGATATATGATAAACCCTTGATTTATTCTACGAAATTGAAAAAAATAACCACAAGTGCACAATGTTATTTTTCTAGCATCCTACTAAGCTTGATGGATCGATAGAAGAAGCGGCACAAATACTTGCACTTGCAGTGGGGTGATAATTCAGGTTGAGAGACACGAATTTGACACAAACACAAATATACTTAAGACGAATTATTTGAATTTAAAATCGGGTTATAACTTTCGACACAAATACGGTTAGCTTATTTTGCAGGTTGATATGATACCATAAGACATAAATAACCTATAAGAAGATTAACAAATGTCAATTTCGAATTCGCGGGTTGACACGTGATACGATACCAATTTTTTTTGTGTCAATTTTTTCCAACACAAACCTAAAAATAGATCGACCCAAAACAAAAAATTTTCATATCGTGTTGAAAATTGTCACTCCTAACTTGCAACATGAATACTTCTTTGGATTAATTTCTTTAATGAAAAGTTCATAAAACTATAAGTTTTTGTCACACATCACTTTATTTTGCGTCACTCTTCTATAACCTATACATGTACTTTGCACAAGAACTTAACTAAAATGTGTATTCTTATACAAAATTAAAGTGATGTTAAACAAACAAAAAAAAATGTGAAAAATCATAATCACTTGGTTGTAATATGCTTCCACTCTTCCAAATATAAGCAATTTGCATGGAAATTCAATCCGTAAATGGTTTGGTTACATACATGAGAAACAAGGGTTACACAATCTCAAATTGAAACTTTCTATACTCTCTCCGTGAAAGGGTTAATCTTGATAACCAAGCCAGGGAAAACATCATCAGGGTCGTGGATATGTGGATTCTCTTCAACAATATAAGGATCCCCACATTTTTCACTGATTGTGTGAAGAGTCTCTCCCTCACGAACCACGTATATCTCATCACACCCAATGTTGTT
>JAVKPL010001661.1:0-17117 GCA_032173675.1 Gastrolobium villosum
AAAAGGCAGTCACGCCTAATTTAGGCATCACTCATCAGGTGTTGACACGTGTCACAATTTTTGTCCAAATTTTTTTTTCTTCAATTTAATCGTAAAACTTTTGATGGCCATAACTTTTGACTCGGGTATCCGAACCAGGTAATTTTTTTTGATTACACATAACTTTTCGAGATCTACGTAATGACACCTCATTTGGCATATTTTATCTCTCACAAACATAATTTGAATTTACAACGATGAGACTTTATCTTATAATCGTTAGATTGTGACCCAACAAATTAATAATTAATAATTAATTAATAAGTGTGACCTAATAAATTATAATCGTTAGATTGAAGAAAATTAACAGTTAAGATTTAGCAGTAACAAGTAATAAGAAAA
This sequence comes from Gastrolobium villosum, assembly GCA_032173675.1. Classification (NCBI taxonomy): domain Eukaryota; kingdom Viridiplantae; phylum Streptophyta; class Magnoliopsida; order Fabales; family Fabaceae; genus Gastrolobium; species Gastrolobium villosum. The sequence continues at coordinate 382 of JAVKPL010001661.1, forward strand.
AAATGTAGTAATTATAACATTTCCCTTATTTATTTCTATAACAACATGAGACAATTTAGTTTAATATAAAATAAAAAGAAAAGTAATGCCCCCAAACAATACAATAATATAATTTATAAAAAATTATATTTGGTTAAACTCCCAAATCCTAATAGTGTGTTAAATTATTAAAAAATAAATAAGAGAACATAATAAAAATAGTAAAAAGATCAGTAAAATTGATAAGTAATATAATTTATAAGAATCATTAAATATAAATAGAATAATAACGAAGATAAGAGTTCTTATTTTCATATCGGTATAAATTGTCATCATTAAGTTCAGACCACGTATAATCACCCAGAAGCTTATAGCTTATGAATGCTTTTTCAAAAATAAAATCCTTCTTTCTTAGAGATTTAAAATATTTATTTAATTATTTCCTTTTTTTAATTCAGATTTTTCAAATTGGTTTTTGAGTTTAAATCACAAATCAAGTCTTTATTTTGTTTCCTTATTAATAATAATTTTTATTTTTATTTTTATTTTTAATTTAAATCAAAAACCAAATTTTTTTATAATAAAAATAAAAAATTATTATTTTTATTTTAAGTCACAAATCATATCTTTATTTATTTTTTTATATTAAATCACAAACCCAGAACTCAAAAGCTTCTGGGTATAACCGCTCTTATAATATCATTCTTGCAAATTTAAATTGTATTTGTGAGAAATAAAATATGTCAAATGAGATGTCATTGTGTAGATCTCGAAAAGTTATGTGGAATCAAAAAAATAATTACTTGATTTGGATACCTGAGTCAAAAGTTATGGCCTTCAGAAATTTTAAGATTAAAGTGTTAATGTTTTTTTGAAAGATAATGTGACACGTGTCAACACCTTATGAGTGACGCCTAAATTAGGAGTGACTATCTCTTTAGTGACGCCTAAATTAGGCGTGATTGGTGACGCCCAATTTGAGCGTGATATTGTGCAATAAATGTGTAATTATTTCCAAAACAGCCATAAATTCGTAATTTTTTATTTAAAATACAATATATCAATTTTTTTTAGACAACTTTATTTATTCCTATAACAGTGGGAGAGAATGTAGCTTAATATAAAATAAAAAAAAGTATTATGAAAATCCTAATAGTATGTTAAATTATTAAAAAATAATTAAGAGAACATAATAAAAATAGTAAAAAGATCACTAAAATTGATAAGTAATATAATTGGTATGAATCATTAAAAATAAATAGAATAATAATGACGGTAAGAGTTCTTATTTTCGTATCGATATAAATTTCCATCATTAATTTCAGACCACGACTTCTAAGATAAAGTCTCATTGTTGCAAATTCAAATTGTGTTTGTAAGATGTAAAATATGACAAATGAGGTGTCATTGAGTAGATCTCAAAAAGTTATGTGGAATCAAAAAAAAATTACCTGATTCGGATACCGACTCAAAAGTTATAGCCTTTAGAAGTTTTACAATTAAATTGTTATTTGGGGTCGATTCTCATTTATCTCTCTGCATGGTCATCATTATTTTTTTACCATTATAGATGACTTCACAAAGTTCACATGGGCTATCCTTTTGAAAGACAAAAATGAAGCAAATACAAATTTGAAGCATTTATTTGCCTATGTAGAAAACCAGTTTCAGTCTTCTATGAAAACAATTAGAATTTCTTATGCATGATTTCCATCGATCCAAAGGAAAAAAGCAACAGCATTCTTGCGTTGAATCACCCCAACAAAATGGGCTTCCAGAACGTAAACATCAACATATTCTTAATGTAGCTCGTTATCTTTTCTTTCAAGCTAACCTACCCATAAGCTATGTTGCACCAACACCGGCACGGGACACGAGATACGACGCGACACGACACTTCGACACGTTAATTCTGAAAAAATGCTAAATTTTGACACGTTAGGACACGTTTTGATATTATATAATATTTTTAATTTATGTAGAGTATATTACATTTAATATTCAATAATTTAATAAAAAAATAAAGCTAAACTTATAATAGCCGTCAATTTTGCAAAAAAAAAATATAAGATATCCTAAATACTTATATTAAACTCAATAAAATCGTAATCGTAATCTAACAAATCTAATAGTTGGAACTCAAAATGCAACGCAACGTAATCTTAGAACTTTTTTTGAGTCTTTGCAACGAGTATTGGAGTGTCGGGAAGTGTCGGAGAGTCGGTGAGTGTCGCGAAGTGTCAGACACGACACGTCGAGATTTTTGAAGTGTCGGTGCTTCATAGCCCATAAGCTTATGGTGTTACGCAGTTTATCATGTTGTCCACTTAATCAATCACTTATGCACTCCAAACCTCAATAACAAAACACATTATGAGCTGCTATATAGCAAACCTCCTACTCTTATGCATCTACGAGTATTCGGTTGTCTTGCCTATGCCACTTTTCTTCAATGCCATCAAACCAAATTTGACCCTCGAGCCCAATTTTTTTTCCTTGGATATAAACAAGGTACAATAGGTTATATCTTGTTTAATCTTTCAAATCGCAATATTATAATATCTAGGAATGTTATTTATTATGGGGGAAATTTCTTTTTACCTCTACATCTAATTCACCATATAATCCAGCTCTAGAACATACAGATATCCTTAATCATGTTCTTGCCTATCATAATGACCTCTCAGCACCTACACCTCAGTCCATTGCTACCACTGTATTAAACCCAAACATTCCTCGAGATTCTATACCATAAGCCAATCCTCAACAACCTCAGAACATCCATCTCAGACGTTCAACCAGACCTCATATTCCACCAAAGTGTTTACAGGATTCTCATATGTCTCTATCGGTTTCTTCTGAAACCAATGCAGTCTCAGGTTCCATTCTTTCTACTCATTATCCCCTTTTCTAATGTTTTTGTCCTATAACCAATGTTCTTCTGTCTATAAGAACTTATGTCTTAATGTTACTTCTTGCACCGAACCCTAGTCATACTCCCAAGCATCCAAACATGAATGTTGGAGAAAAGCAATGCTTGCTGAAATAGCAGCACTAGAGAAAACCAAACACGGTCCATTGTTGTTAATCTTCTTCCTGATACCATTCCCATTGGATGTAAATGGGTTTATAAAATCAAACACAAGGCAGATGGTTCAATAAAATGCTACAAGGCAAGATTAGTAGCCAAAGGCTACAATCGAGTTGAAGGCATCGATTATCTTGATACATTATTCCGTAATTGTGAAACTTACTATAGTCAAAATACTACTCTCCATTACCATAGTGAAATGATGGATACTAGAGCAACTAGATGTTAACAATGCTTTTTTACATGCAGACTTACACAAAGATGTATACATGGTGCTTCCCCTAGGCATCGTCTCTGAAAAATCAAACCAAGTTTGCAAGTTGCAGCATTCTTTATATGGCCTTTAACAGGCTAGAGACAATGGAATTCTAAACCCACTACTTCAATCTTCTCTTTGGGCTATGTTCAATATGAAGCAGAGACCACTCATTGTTGGTAAGAAAAAACAATGATTCTTTATTGCCTTACTCATATATGTCTATGACATCGTATTACTTGGAAATGATGGAGATGAAATTAAGCGTGTTAAACATCATCTAAATCATCTTTTTAAAATAAAGGATCTAGGTTCCCTTCGGCTCTTCTTGGGACTTGAGGTTCCCTGCTCAAAATCTAGTTCCATTCTCAACCAACGAAAATATGCCCTAAAGTTACTATTTGTTGCAGGTCTTCTTATTGCCAAGCCAGCTATGACACCAACGGACCTTTCTTTCAAATTACAAAAAGAACAAGGCAACCATTTTCATGATGCAACAACTTACAGAAGGCTTGTTGGTAGGTTGCTTTATCTCACCACCACAAGACCTGACATAACATTTCTAGTGCAGCATCTTTGTCAATTCATGGCTAATCCAATGGATACTACAAAGCTGCAATTAGGGTCCTTCGATACATTAAAAATTCACAAAGGTCTTATTTTTTCCATCTGACAACAATCCTCATCCATCAGCTTTCTTTGACTCAGACTGGGCCACCTGCATAGACACTAGACGCTCTATATCTGGCTTATGTGTTTTTCTAGGCCCAACTCTAGTTTCATGGAAATCCAAAAAGCAAAACACAGTTTCTCGAAGCTCTTCCGAAGCTGAATATCGAAGCCTTGCAAGTCTGGTTTGTGAACTTCAGTGGTTTTTTTACTTATTCAGATACCTGTCCATGCCCCTATCACAGCCTATCTTAGTTTTTTGTGACAACCCTACATTCCATGAACATACTAAACATATTGATATAGACTGTCACATTGTCATGGAAAAAGTTCATCAAGGCCTTGTTCATCTTCTTCCCTTTACTATGCAACCCAATTAGCTGACTTACTAACAAAAGCTTTACATCGTACTCTGTTCCATACTCTTTCAACTAAGTTAGGAATGAAAGGTATTCATATCCCAACTTGAGGGGGGCTATTGATCAATATATTAGCTGTCGATTGTGTATTTTATGCTCGTGTAGTTTTAATCTCAGCCAATATTGTCAAAATCGAGTTTCTACGTAGAAATGGAAGGGAATGGTAGAAACGTAAATAGTAGAAATAACACGAAATGTAAAGTTTCTACTACTTAAGGCCAGAATACAAAATATATATATATATATATATATATATATATATATATATATACATGTAAAAAAAATATCACATAAGTCACTACTCAAATTCAATAAATAACTTCATATTTAAAAGATATAAATCACATAACTATATAAGACATAAGTCCAAAAACTAGGGCTGACAAAATGGGCTGAGCCCGTCGGGCTAGCCCGCCCCGCCCACCAAACAGGGCGGGCTGGGTTGAGTTTTTCAACCCACCAGCCCGCCAAACCCGCCCCGCCAAACCCGCCAGCCCGCTGGGCTCGGCCCGCCACGGGGCGGGCTAGCCCGCCAAGCCCGTTGTTTTTTTGTTTTTTTTTAGGTTACCCAATTGTTATGTAACTTCATGCCCTAGATTTCTTTGCTTGCAAGTGGCTTTTTCGGATTGTTGTTGGCTGCTCATACAATACTTTGTTACTTGTTTTGTTATTCTGTTTTACCTTGATATGATTTTATTTTTTATTATTATTATTTCTGGATTGAAAGATGCATATTTATATGTAGATTATTAAACACTGATCTTCTTGGTTTCATAAGCACATTAGGATTTCATGCAGATTTTTATATGCTTTTATGCAAAAAAAAATTATGTGTTTTCATGCAGAATTTAGATTTTTGTATTTTATTTTTATATTTTTTATATTTTTTTATTTTAGGCGGGCTGGCCCGTAGCCCGCCAACCCACTCATAAAACGGGCCGGGTTGCTCAATTCAACCCATTTTGTCAAAACGGGCCAGGGCGGGCTAGCCCATTTTAGGCGGGCCAGTGGCGGGTCGGGGCGGGTCGGGGCGGGCTGGCCCGTATTGCCAGCCCTACCAAAAACATAAAAAAGTTTAATAACTCCTATAACCAAGTTCCAAAACATCAATAGAATAAAGTTTAACAACTCATAAATGAAAATACAGCGGCCTCCCGCAAGGTTTTCTTTTTTTTTTCCAAATAGCTGGAAGAAGATATTGTGCATTTGATTTGGGGAAAATGAAAATAGGATTATTTTTTTGTTGACCCAGATTAGTTTTTTGGTTTAAGTAAAAAGTAAAAACTTGTGTTTCTACCGTTTTTATGTTTTTTACACAGAATTTTTATTAGTTTTTACTGGAGAGAGTTTTTACTTACGTTTTAAGACGTATAACAAAACATAACAACGTAAGTTATTACATTTTTACACTAACTTTTGATAACAATGATCTTAGTCATTGTATAAGTTTGCTATGTAACCCAATGCTTATGTTAGTTATTCAATTCTTGCCAATACTTGACACTTGTATTCTGTATAACCGGTTATCAGATAGTACTCATTCAATAGTACAATTTGATTCATTTGCTTATACTCATTTGTAATAAAAAGCAAAGTAAAAAGTAATTAGATTTTAAAAACATAAAAATAAAAATAAACAAGTAGCTCACAAAAAATAATAAACTTTATTTTTTAAAAAAAAAAATTCTATTCGTGAGTCATTTCACAATAATAAATTCACACCATTTAACTTTTTTGAGATAGGTAAAAAACAAACCCCAAAATATTGACCAAAAGGAGTACCGCTTTCAAAAAATTTAAAAGGTTGCATTGAAATATTTTTTTTAAAAAAAGTACACATGTATCTCAATAAATACATATTATCAAAATATTATATTCCCGGATAACTGATTCAAAGCTCATTGGAATTACTTATTGACAATTAAAACTTCATGCTCAAATTAATATTAGTTTCATATTTAAAAAGTTTAAGAATATTTTATATTCTTAAAAAAAACACTTATATTGTTGTTGCTGGTATATATGGCCAGAAAATAACAAATTCAAACAAGGCATATCTTATTCAGCTAATAAATAAGAGGTTATTCATTAATGAAATCATTAGGAACAAGAATGATATAAAATTTACCATTATTACAAAGTTACAAACTAATAGTCTGAATTGAAGCCTATGAGTCTAGCTACCCAAATGAATTCAAAACATTCTTACACAAATAGGATCGAGAGACTTGTTCTCACATGGTGTTGTCGTTGGCAACTATAACCGCACGGCACTGACACTCTTTCAAGTTTCGAGCTTGAAGCAAAAAGATTGAGAGAAAAAGTCTCTGAACAATAAAGGCAAGAGGGTACAAATTAATAGCAAAAGGTTACAATTTCCAAGTACTAGTTTCTCTTTCTTTTTGAAGATCTAGCGCATTTGTTATATTGCTTACACATAAACATTTTTTTTTCTTATTGAAAGTCCATGTCTACAGGGTCAAAAGAGCATCAAGTTCCTCCACAAATGGAAGAATCAAGTGTTCCAAAACAAGAAGGAGAAGAAGGAGATGCTAAGATAAAGCTGAGTGAAGCACAAGAGGTAATTGAGGATTTAGAAGAATGCAAAAGCCCAACATGTTCAGGTAATCAGATTCCTGTCATTAAAAATTGCCCACCAGCCCCAAGAAAGAAAAGAAGGCATGTGTCACCATTTTCATCACACATGAAAAGATCATCATCGACTGAGTTCAACTATGTAGTAAGGCATGAGGAGGTAGAGTCTTTCTTCAAATCAATGTTCGAGCTCAATAGGGTTAACAAGAGATGTAGAAGTGTATGATATATAGTTCTTGGTGGATGGATGATTGTGGGTGAATATCCTCACATAAATTATAATCATTCAAATTTATTAGGATTATAATGATCCCTTCCATAAGTGGAAAGAAAAAAGAAAAAAAAGATGGGTGTCAATAAGTTTGAAATTGAATCGATCACATATCTATATATTGTTTTTTTGGCTGTTTGAATTCTAAACATTTTTTGTTGAGATATATAAAACCATTAACGTAGTCTCATCCAATAACTTAAGTTTTTGAGTTGAATTGGTTCTTTATACGGTATCAGAGCCTCGTGTCCCAGGTTTTATCCTCGCCGCCCTCACTTTCTTTCAAGTATTTTTTTTCATCATCATAATCTAATTCATATAAAATGTCATTCGTTTTGGAAAATTACCAAATTTAATTCAACCATACATGTACTATATTTTCATCTTGCCTTCACTAAACTAGAGAGAATTGCGTAAATTTGACATTACCAATCAATATTTATGAATACCTATGAACAGAGAAATAGATACTATAACACCTCAAATATTTAAATGTGTATTTTAATATTATATTGTGAAATGAAAATTGGTGGATTAGTGAAAATCCAAGGATTATGGCCAAAATGGGCAAAAAGGGCAAAATGGTAATTTGCCAACCGTGTGTTCTGAGGCTTAAATACTGAGTTAGAGATTTCAAATGACAAAAGTAATACTGGAAATGGAATCAGGGCGGAAAATTGAGTGAATAGGCAAATTTGGAAAAAATTGATGAATAGTGATTTTTAAGTGTTAAAATACTGTGATGTGAGTGTACCGATAGGTGTGAAATTTTTATCAATATTTTGGGGAAATAAAAATATGTCATGGACTGGAAAAATATGTAGATTAAGAATTTATGATCGGAATTTTTATCGGGGTTAAAGTTAGATCGCGTGTGGGACCCGTGTGACCGAAGTCACTTGGCCCCCACCCCTTTTTCTTCTTTCTTTCCTTTCTTTTCCTCTTCATTCCCGTGCGCCCTCTGTGTGAAGAAAAAGAACCAAAGAGCCATTTCTCCTCATCTTGCCATTTTCTCTATTCTTCACCAAATCGCTTGATTTTGGTGTCGAAATCTATTGTAAACAACCTTCTAGATCCATTGGTAACACTTAGAAACCTTGAATCCATCTCTTGGCTGCGTTTTTTTGGCAAAAATCAGATCCGACCCATAGTGTTCTTGGAGTTTCTTGGAGCTTTTGGTCTTCCCTTGGCTTAGTGGAACCTTGGTGGTGAGCATACACTTGATTGTGAGTATATTTGTGGTATTTTTATGGTTGAATTCATAGATCTAGGAATTTATGCTCTAAACCTTCAATTTTAGATGTGTGATGATAGAGAGCCCAAATGGAAAAATGCTATTAGATGAAAAGGCCTTAGAATCATGCTTGTAAGCTAGAAATGCTATGATAATTTTTGGTGAAAAAGATAGGTTTTTAACTTAGGAAAATTTGAGGGATTTTCATGAAAAATGAGTTTTGGTGTAATTTGGATTTGATGATTGTTGTAGGGTGCCTCACACGGACGTGGTTGTGAAAAGTTGATTTGGAGCATACGTTTGGAACGGATTTGCTCGTATTAAGGTAAACCCTTGGAACTTGGGTTTAATCCCTAGTGTGCTCCACCACACCTAGAGGAAGGTTGTGGTTGGATTATGTGGTTATGACATGATGTGATTGTGTGCTTGTATGCATATTGCTTGTATTTTGTGAAAATTGTTTAGTCACTGGCCAGTTAACGTGTGGAGTTTGGACATCCGCTGGGTTCATCCTTGTGAGAATGCCAGTCGGGTTTTGCCGTGGAGTCGACTCTGGGAGCGGCGCCAGGATGATCCAAACGTGGGACATCCGCCGGATAGGGCTCATGAGGAGTTCCGGTTGGGTATTGCCATGGAGTCTTCTCAACCATGGGAGAGGCGCCAGGATTGTCTCGGGAGTTATATGATGGAGTCCTTGAACATGAATCCATGCGTGGATGTTCTTGGGTGTCTCCAGTTGGATGGTGATATTGTATTGCTTGCATATTGCATGATGTCATATTTATACATTTTAGTGAGCCATGGAGTGGAGAGAGCCTCTAGCTCCATTGGTTTACTGAGATATATCCGTATATCTCACCCCGTGTTTGGGGGACCACATTTCAGGTCACTATGAGCCGGGAGGAGCTTCGGGCAAGAAGCCCGTATAGTGGACATTGGATTTGGCATGCGGTGCATTGGAATTGCATGACATTTTGGAGGAGGACCATGGATTGCACATAGCATGACATTAGTATTTTGAGACTTAGGCCATGAACATATTGCATGATGTTATTGCCATGCTTTTGTAGTGTTCATGATGGTATACTAAGTCTTGTTTATAGTTTATTATTCATGACATGGATAATTGTATATTTGAGTGAGCATGGGACTTGTCCATTGCCACATTCATTGCCTTTGAAGTCTTGATGATTCATGTTGTAAAAATGGTCCATATTTGTATGTAAATGGCCATTACTTTGAGGACTTTGTAAATGATGTATGTTTTAAGGAAATTGCATGATGGAAGGGCCTAGAGCCTACATTAGGATGTGTTTAAGTGTTGTGTGGAGTATTAAGACGTTTGGGATGGATTACACAACCCTTCTTGGGCTTAAAATGCTGTAATCTGTCATTTTTACTGCATAGTAATCGATTACCCAAGCATGGTAATCGATTACCATGCAACAGGGGACGAAAATTGGCTACTGTCTTCACTGGTAATCGATTACTGAGCTTTGGTAATCGATTACCATGTGAGGTAATCGATTGCCCAAAGTTGGTAATCGATTACCAGAACAGAGGAGGTCAAAATTTGGCTACTGTCTCATTTTTGACAGGTGGTAATCGATTACCACCCACTGGTAATCGATTACCACAGTGTAATTTTCGAAGATTCAGGTTTTTCTAGACTAAAAGAAAGGGGCTTAACTTGATGGGTAGAACTCCAAATGATACGTGGGTTGAAACCACGCGTAGACAACGTAAAGGACTACAACTTGGTAAAATGAGAGAGTAAGATGGTGAGTTTAAATGGATTGAATAAACAGAAGGATTTATGATGTTAGCAAAATGTATGATTCCGCAAATTGCATTTACAATTATAGTGTGGTTTTAATTGATTACGGAAAAAGTATTGATGTAAGAAAAGGAACATGATAAAAGAAAAATTTACCCGTAATTTAATTAACCCAATCACTGTGATTGTAACTGCGCTTAATATCATAATTAATGTTAACAATACCGGTGTACAACGGGCTGTTACATTTTATGGTATCAGAGCAGTTTCGTGAGGGAACTCTGATTGTTGTGTATGTTGTATCTTGTGTGCCATAGCTATCTGTGAACTATTTATGATTAATGTATATGTGATTCCTCAGTGTGGGTCTGATCAACTCATTCCTTTGTGTTACATGTACAGATATCATGAGTAGGGCGCGTGGTCGCCGTGGGGCACGTGGTGCAGGTCCTTTGCCACCGGATCCGGTCACTGCAGTCCTAAATTCTCTGCAGGCGGAAACGGCTGCAAATAGAAATATGACTGAGAACCTGATGAAGACTAATCAGGATATGATGCAGGCTTTTATGGCTGAGATGAGGGCCGATAGAGGTCGTCTTAGGAGGGATAATTCACCTCCACATACGGCTACGGTGACTCCTACACCGACGCCATCTGTTACTCCTCAGCAGGGGGAGAGTGGGGCTAGTCACCACACTGGTGAGGCTAGTCATCATACTACTACTGACCCTAGCTATGTTCCTGATCCGTCATCTGTTGCCCAATCCACTGGGGCTGCGGGGCAGGTTGTTGATAATGCTGATGATGAGCGTAGGCTCATATCTTTTAGTAAACATAAGCCACCCGCATTTCTGGGGTCAAGGGACCCAAAGGAGGTTACTGCTTGGTTGAGGGGAATGGATAAGATTTTCCAGGTGATAAGATGCCAAGATCCACAAAAATTATTGTATTCCATTTATATGCTGGAGGGTGATGCCCAGGAGTGGTGGGACAATGTGTCTCGCCCATTTGTTATTCAGGGTGAGGTTATTACTTGGACTTTGTTCGAAGGTCTGTTTCATGAAGAATATTTTCCCCGCGATGTTCGGGAGGCAAAGCAAGGTGAATTTGATAAATTGGTACAGGGAGTTATGACTGTGGATGCCTATGTGGCAAAATTTAATGAGCTTGTGAAATTTGCAAACTATGGAGGTACTCTACCTACTCCGGAATTCTTGTCAGCTAAATTTCAAAGAGGGCTGAGCGAGAAAATTGCTAAGAGGATGTCAAACACAGCGGTAAGGAACTTTGCTGATTTGGTGACCCAATGCAAGAGGTCGAGACTGTTTATGGGAGGTATCCAAAATCGGATATGGTAAAAGAGCAAGATGTTAAGAGGACACCTGGTCCTTCTGGTAATACTAACAGAGGAGGTTTCAATAATAATAATAGAGGTAGGGGGTTGCATGTAAGGCAGCCTCCTGGTCAGTTCAAGAGGGGTGGAAATACTGGTGGTGGTGGTGCTGCGAACAGATATTTTACCCCACAATGTGGGAAGTGTGGGAAATACCACAGAGGTGTATGTGGTGCTGGTTCGTCGGCTTGTTTTAGATGTGGTCAGAATGGCCACTTTGCTAGAAATTGTCCATCTTCTTCGGGGCAGGCTGCGAATCTGCAGGCCTTGCCGGCAGCTACTACTACCGCTACTCCTACTGCTGTTGTTCCTACTGTGGGACGAGTTTATACTACAAATGCACAACGTACTGAAAAGGCTCCGAATTTGGTAAAAGGTATAATTTTCCTCTCTAATGTTGATTTGTCTGTATTATTTGATTCGGGAGCAACACATTCATTTGTGGCGGACTATGTGGCTAAGGCGTTGGACTTAAAGGTAACACGGATGGTTCCTCCGATGCGTATTACTACCGCTACAGGAGAGGTTAGTGAATCGTCTTGGATTTGTGAAGATGTGAAGTTCACTTATTTAGGCAGGGGTTACACCATTGATTTAATTATCTTACCCCTGGCCTCTGTCAATTTAATCTTGGGGATGGATTGGTTGTCTCGGAACTGCGCAATGATTGATTGCTGCGGAAAGAGGTTGTTGTTATCTCACGAGAGGCCGTCTGTTTGTCCGTCTTTGTATTTGTCTGTTAGTCAAACTGTGAAAGCCTTGAAGGCTGGAGATTTGGGTTATGTCTTGTTGGGCGGACTGGTAGGTGACAAAAAGGAGGAGATTGCTTCTATTCCGGTTGTAAATGAGTTTGAGGACGTATTTCCTGATGAGATACCGGAATTCCCACCTGAGAGGGAGATTGAATTCTCGATTGATTTGTTGCCTGGTGTGGGGCCGATCTCCTTGGCTCCATACCGGATGTCGCCACTTGAGTTGGCTGAGTTGAAGAAACACATTGAAGAATTATCTGCGAAAAATTTTATTAGGCCGAGTGTGTCTCCGTGGGGAGCACCGGTTATATTTGTAAAGAAAAAGGATGGTAGCATGAGATTGTGCACTGACTACCGACAGCTGAATAAAGTGACTATTAAGAACCGGTACCCATTACCGCGAATCGATGATTTATTAGATCAGTTGAGGGATGCCTGCGTGTTTTCGAAGATTGACCTCCGGTCCGGATATCACCAGATTCGGATTAAACCGGAGGATGTACCTAAAACGGCTTTCCGATCCAGATATGGACATTTTGAATATCAAGTGATTCCTTTTGGGCTTACTAATGCCCCTGCGGTGTTCATGGATTATATGAACCGCATCTTTAAACCGTATTTGGACCAGTTCGTGATTGTATTCATTGACGACATTTTGATCTATTCCAAGAGTAAGGAGGAGCACATTGACCATTTGAGGACTGTGTTGCAGGTGTTAAAAGATAAGAAGTTATATGCTAAACCGTCTAAGTGTGAATTCTGGTTGTCTGAAGTGCAATTTTTGGGTCATGTTATTTCTGCAAGTGGTGTTGCAGTGGATCCAAGCAAGATTGAAGCGGTGAGTGACTGGGAACGACCTAAGACTGTGACTGAGATTAGAAGTTTTCTGGGGCTTGCTGGCTATTATCGCCGATTTATACAGGGATTTTCTGCAATGGTTCTACCATTGACCCGACTGACACGAAAGGATACTCCTTTTGTGTGGACCCAGGAATGTGAGGACTGTTTTTTGCTACTGGAAGAGAAATTGACCACTGCTCCGGTGTTAACGTTACTTGATCCGGAGGGTGAGTTTGTATTATATTGTGATGCTTCTAAGAAAGGTTTAGGGAGCGTGTTGATGCAGGAAGGAAAAGTGATTGCATATGCGTCTAGGCAGTTAAGGCCACATGAAGAAAATTATCCGACGCACGACTTGGAATTGGCTGCTATTGTGTTTGCCTTGAAAGTCTGGAGGCACTTTCTGTATGGGATGAAATTTGCTGTGTTCAGCGACCATAAAAGTTTGAAATATTTGTTTGATCAGAAGGAGCTGAATATGAGGCAGCGTAGATGGGTTGAATTTTTGAAAGATTATGACTTTGAGCTGAAATACCACCCGGGAAAGGCTAATGTTGTGGCAGATGCATTGAGTAGGAAGTCTGTCAACTTATCTCATATGATGATGTGGGACAATGAAGTGATTGAGCAATTTCGTGACATGAAAATAACGGATTTCTTTGCAGGAAGATTGTGTGATATGGAGTTGACTCGGATTGAAAACGAGCTGCACGAGAAGATTAAAGAGACTCAAGTCAGAAATGAAAGTATAAAGTATTTGAAAGGCCAGAGTGGCATATCTGTTAATGAACAGGGATTGTTATTATATCAGGGCAGGATTGTTGTGCCCAAGGAACTTGCAGAGGAAGTTATGACTGAGGCCCATAAGGGTCAATATGCTATCCACCCAGGTGCCACAAAAATGTATCAAGATTTGAAAGTTAAGTTCTGGTGGCCTGGGATGAAAAGGGATGTTGCCGAGTACGTGTCTAAGTGCTTGGTTTGTCAGAAAGTGAAAATAGAGCATCAGAAACCTGCTGGACTACTTCAGCCGCTAGATATACCAGAATGGAAATGGGAGAGTATTTCGATGGATTTTGTTGTGGGATTGCCGCGAACTTAAGCGGGTTATGATTCAATTTGGGTTATTGTGGACCGACTCACGAAGTCTGCACATTTTCTACCAGTACGAGTGGATTACACCACAGAGAAGTTGGCTTCATTGTATGTAAAGGAGATTGTTAGACTCCATGGGATACCGATTAGCATTATGAGTGATCGGGACCCGAAGTTTACTTCACGATTTTGGGGAGCTTTGCAACAGGCTTTTGGCACTCAACTTCGACTGAGCACTGCTTATCACCCGCAGACTGATGGTCAGACTGAGAGGACCATACAGACACTTGAGGATATGCTGAGAGCTTGCACACTAGAACAGGGTAATGCTTGGGATAAGTACTTACCATTGGTGGAATTTTCTTATAACAACAGTTTTCATTCCAGTCTGGGTATGGCACCATATGAGGTTTTGTATGGCAGGAGGTGTCGTACGCCCACTTGTTGGACTGAGGTAGGCGATAAAGAAAGATTTGGTCCGGATTTTGTGCAGGAAACAACAGTGCAAATAGAAATGATCAGAGAAAAATTGAAACAGGCACAGAATCGGCAGAAAAGTTACTACGACAATAAGCATAGACCGCTGGAATTTGAAGAAGGTGACCACGTTTTTGTACGGTTATCTCCGGTCACAGGTGTTGGCCGTGCGTTGGGTGTGAGGAAGCTGAGTCCTCGGTTCATTGGGCCATATCAAATTATGAAAAGAGTAGGATTGGTGGCCTATCAGCTTGCCTTACCCCCTCAGCTGTCTAATTTACATGATGTTTTTCATGTGTCGCAGTTGCGACGTTATGTTCCGGATGAATCACATGTGGTGATACCGGATAATATTGAAATCAGGGAGAACTTGAAGACTCTCGTTGGTCCTATTGCAGTATTGGATCGCAGTGAAAAGCGATTGAGAAGTAAAGTGATTCCCGTGCTAAAGATTCAGTGGGAAGGCCGCACACCTGAGGAGGCTACTTGGGAGCGGGAGGACGAGATTCTCCGGCTGTATCCTGAGTTAGCGAGCAGGTATGATTTAATTTTGCGGACAAAATTTCAAAAAGGTGGGGTGAATATAACACCTCAAATATTTAAATGTGTATTTTAATATTATATTGTGAAATGAAAATTGGTGGATTAGTGAAAATCCAAGGATTATGGCCAAAATGGGCAAAAAGGGCAAAATGGTAATTTGCCAACCGTGTGTTCTGAGGCTTAAATACTGAGTTAGAGATTTCATATGACAAAAGTAATACTGGAAATGGAATCAGTGCGGAAAATTGAGTGAATAGGCAAATTTGGAAAAAAAATTGTTGAATAGTGATTTTTAAGTGTTAAAATACTGTGATGTGAGTGTACCGATAGGTGTGAAATTTTTATCAATATTTTGGAGAAATAAAAATATGTCATGGACTGGAAAAACATGTAGATTAAGAATTTATGATCGGAATTTTTATCGGGGTTAAAGTTAGATCGCGTGTGGGACCCGTGTGACCGAAGTCACTTGGCCCCCACCCCTTTTTCTTCTTTCTTTCCCTTCTTTTCTTCTTCATTCCCGTGCGCCCTCTGTGTGAAGAAAAAGAACCAAAGAGCCATTTCTCCTCATCTTGCCATTTTCTCTATTCTTCACCAAATCGCTTGATTTTGGTGTCGAAATCTATTGTAAACAACCTTCTAGATCCATTGGTAACACTTAGAAACCTTGAATCCATCTCTTGGCTGCGTTTTTTTGGCAAAAATTAGATCCGACCCATAGTGTTCTTGGAGTTTCTTGGAGCTTTTGGTCTTCCCTTGGCTTAGTGGAACCTTGGTGGTGAGCATACACTTGATTGTGAGTATATTTGTGGTATTTTTATGGTTGAATTCATAGATCTAGGAATTTATGCTCTAAACCTTCAATTTTAGATGTGTGATGATAGAGAGCCCAAATGGAAAAATGCTATTAGATGAAAAGGCCTTAGAATCATGCTTGTAAGCTAGAAATGCTATGATAATTTTTGGTGAAAAAGATAGGTTTTTAACTTAGGAAAATTTGAGGGATTTTCATGAAAAATGAGTTTTGGTGTAATTTGGATTTGATGATTGTTGTAGGGTGCCTCACACGGACGTGGTTGTGAAAAGTTGATTTGGAGCATACGTTTGGAACGGATTTGCTCGTATTAAGGTAAACCCTTGGAACTTGGGTTTAATCCCTAGTGTGCTCCACCACACCTAGAGGAAGGTTATGGTTGGATTATGTGGTTATGACATGATGTGATTGTGTGCTTGTATGCATATTGCTTGTATTTTGTGAAAATTGTTTGGTCACTGGCCAGTTGACGTGTGGAGTTTGGACATCCGCTGGGTTCATCCTTGTGAGAATGCCAGTCGGGTTTTGCCG
>JAVKPL010001662.1:0-17190 GCA_032173675.1 Gastrolobium villosum
GATTCCATCGAAGAATTTTGACGAAAAATGTATTCCGTCGAAAACGGATTAATAAAATAAATGAAAAAGAAATTGATTTTGTGAACATTTTTGGCGGAAAATGAATTCCGTCGACAATGGATGAATAAAATAAATGCAAAAGAAATTGATTTTATGATGTTTTTCGACGGAAAATGGATTCCGTCTAAGATTTTTGACGGAAAATGAATTCCGTCGAAAATGGATGAATAAAATAAATGCAAAAGAAATTGATTTTATGAAGTTTTTCGATGGAAAATGGATTCCGTCGAAGATTTTGGACGAAAAATGAATTCCGTCGAAAATGGATGAATAAAATAAATGCAAAAGAAATTGATTTTATGATGTTTTTCGATGGAAAATGGATTCCGTTGAAGATTTTTGACCGGAAAATGGATTCCGTCGAAGATTTTTGACGGAAAATGAATTCCGTCGAAAATGGATGATTAAAATAAATGCAAAAGAAATTGATTTTATGAAGTTTTTCGATGGAAAATGGATTCCGTCGAAGATTTTTGACGGAAAATGAATTCCGTCGAAAATGGATGAATAAAATAAATGCAAAAGAAATTGATTTTATGAAGTTTTTCGATGGAAAATGGATTCCGTTGAAGATTTTTGACGAAAAAAATTCCGTCGAAAATGGATGAATAAAATAAATGCAAAAGAAATTGATTTTGTGAAGTTTTTCGACGGAAAAAGAATTTCGTCGAAAACGGATTAATAAAATAAATGCAAAAGAAATTGATTTTGTGAAGTTTTTCGACGGAAAATGGATTCCGTCGAAGATTTTGGACGGAAAATGAATTCCGTCGAAAATGGATGAATAAAATAAATGCAAAAGAAATTGATTTTATGAAGTTTTTCGATGGAAAATGGATTCCGTCGAAGATTTTTGACGAAAAATGTATTCCGTCGAAAATGGATGAATAAAATAAATGCAAAAGAAATTTTGTGAAGTTTTTCGACGGAAAAAGAATTTCGTCGAAAACGGATTAATAAAATAAATGCAAAAGAAATTGATTTTGTGAAGTTTTTCGACGGAAAATGGATTCCGTCGAAGATTTTTGACGGAAAATGAATTCCGTCGAAAATGGATAAATAAAATAAATGCAAAAGAAATTGATTTTATGAAGTTTTTCGACGAAAAATGGATTCCATCGAAGAATTTTGACGAAAAATGTATTCCGTCGAAAACGGATTAATAAAATAAATGCAAAAGAAATTGATTTTGTGAACATTTTTGGCGGAAAATGAATTCCGTCGACAATGGATGAATAAAATAAATGCAAAAGAAATTGATTTTGTGAAGTTTTTCGACGGAAAATGGATTCCGTCTAAGATTTTTGACGGAAAATGAATTCCGTCGAAAATGGATGAATAAAATAAATGTAAAAGAAATTATTTTATGAAGTTTTTCGACGAAAAATGGATTCCGTCGAAGATTTTTGACGAAAAAAGTATTCCGTCGAAAACGGATGACTAAAATAAATACAAAAGAAATTGATATTCTGAAGTTTTTCGACGGAAAAAGAATTTCGTCGAAAATAGATTAATAAAATAAATACAAAGGAAATTGATTTTGTAAGTTTTTCGACGGAAAATGGATTCCGTCGTAGATTTTTGACGGAAAATGAATTCCATCGAAAATGGATGAATAAAATAAATGCAAAAGAAATTGATTTTATGAAGTTTTTCGACGGAAAATGGATTCCGTTGAAGATTTTTGACGAAAAATGTATTCCGTCGAAAACGGATGAATAAAATAAATGCAAAAGAAATTGATTTTGTGAAGATTTTGGACGGAAAATGAATTCCGTCGAAAATGGATGAATAAAATAAATGCAAAAGAAATTGATTTTGTGAAGTTTTTCGACGGAAAATGGATTCCGTCGAAGATTTTTGACGGAAAATGAATTATGTCGAAAATGGATGAATAAAATAAATGCAAAAGAAATTGATTTTATGAAGTTTTTCGACGAAAAATGGATTCCGTCGAAGATTTTTGACGAAAAATGTATTCCGTCGAAAATGGATGAATAAAATAAATGCAAAAGAAATTGATTTTGTGAAGTTTTTTGACGGAAAATGAATTCCGTCGAAAATGGATGAATAAAATAAATGCAAAAGAAATTGATTTTGTGAAGTTTTTGAAAATGGATTCCGTCGAAGATTTTTGACGGAAAATGAATTCCGTCGAAAATGGATGAATAAAATAAATGCAAAAGAAATTGATTTTATGAAGTTTTTCGACGCAAAATGGATTCCGTCGAAGATTTTTGACGAAAAATGTATTCCATCGAAAATGGATTAATAAAATAAATGCAAAAGAAATTGATTTTGTGAAGATTTTGGACGGAAAATGAATTCCGTCAAAAACGGATGAATAAAATAAATGCAAAAGAAATTGATTTTGCGAAGTTTTTCGACGAAAAATGGATTCCGTCGAAAATGGATGAATAAAATAAATGCAAAAGAAATTGATATTGTGAAATTTTTCGAAGGAAAACGGATTCCGTCGAAAATGGATGAATAAAATAAATGCAAAAGAAATTGTTTTTATGAAGTTTTTCGACGAAAAATGGATTTCGTCGAAGATTTTTGACGGAAAATGAATTCCGTTGAAAATGGATGAATAAAATAAATGCAAAAGAAATTGATTTTATTAATTTTTCGACGAAAAATGGATTCCGTTGAAGATTTTTGACGAAAAATGTATTCCGTCGAAAACGGATGAATAAAATAAATACAAAGGAAATTGATTTTGTAAGTTTTTCGACGGAAAACAAATTCCGTCAAAAACGGATGAACAAAATAAATGCAAAAGAAATTGTTTTTATGAAGTTTTTCGACGAAAAATGGATTCCGTCGAAGATTTTTGATGAAAAATGTATTCCGTCGAAAACGGATGAGTAAAATAAATGCAAAAGAAATTGATTTTGTGAAGTTTTTCGAAGGAAAAAGAATTTCGTCGAAAATGGATTAATAAAATAAATGCAAAAGAAATTGATTTTTTGAAGTTTTTCGACGAAAAATGGATTCAGTAGAAGATTTTTTATGGAAAATGGATTCCGTCGAAAATGGATGAATAAAATAAATGCAAAAGAAATCGATTTTGTGAAGTTTTTCGACGGAAAATGGATTCCGTCGAAGATTTTTGACGGAAAATGAATTCCGTCGAAAATGGATGAATAAAATAAATGCAAAAGAAATTGATTTTATGAAGTTTTTCGACGAAAAATGGATTCCGTCGAAAACGGATGAATAAAATAAATGCAAAAGAAATTGATTTTGTGACGTTTTTCGACGGAAAACAAATTCCGTCGAAAACTGATGAATAAAATAAATGCAAAAGAAATTGATTTTGTGAAGTTTTTCGACGGAAAATGGATTCGGTCGAAGATTTTTGACGGAAAATGTATTTCGTCGAAAATGGATGAATAAAATAAATGCAAAAGAAATTGATTTTGTGAAGTTTTTCGACGGAAAATGGATTCCGTCGGAAATGGATGAATAAAATAAATGCAAAAGAAATTGATTTTATGAAGTTTTTCGACGATAAATGGATCCCGTCGAAGATTTTTGACGAAAAATGTATTCCGTCGAAAACGGATTAATAAAATAAATGCAAAAGAAATTGATTTTGTGAAGATTTTGGACGGATTATGAATTCCGTCGAAAACGGATGAATAAAATAAATGCAAAAGAAATTGATTTTGTGAATTTTTTCGACGGAAAATGGATTCCATCGAAGATTTTTGACGGAAAATTAATTCCGTCGAAAATGGATTAATAAAATAAATGCAAAAGAAATTATTTTACGAAGTTTTTCGACGAAAAATGGATTCCGTCGAAGATTTTTGACGAAAAACGTATTCCGTCGAAAACGGATGAATAAAATAAATGCAAAAGAAATTGATTTTGTGAAGTTTTTCGACGGAAAAAGAATTTCGTCGAAAACGGATTAATAAAATAAATGCAAAAGAAATTGATTTTGTGAAGTTTTTCGTGGAAAATGGATTCCGTCGAAGATTTTTGACGGAAAATGAATTCCGTCGAAAATGGATGAATAAAATAAATGCAAAAGAAATTGATTTTGTGAAGTTTTTCGACGGAAAATGGATTAATAAAATAAATGCAAAAGAAATTGATTTTGACGGAAAATGAATTCCGTCGAAAATGGATGAATAAAATAAATGCAAAAGAAATTGATTTTGTGAAGTTTTTCGACGGAAAATGGATTCCGGAAGATTTTTGACGGAAAATGAATTCCGTCGAAAATGGATGAATAAAATAAATGCAAAAGAAATTGATTTTATGAAGTTTTTCGACGGAAAATGGATTCCGTCGAAGATTTTTGACGGAAAATGAATTCCGTCGAAAATGGATGAATAAAATAAATGCAAAAGAAATTGATTTTATGAAGTTTTTCGACGGAAAATGGATTCCGTCGAAGATTTTTTAATAAAATAAATGCAAAAGAAATTGATTTTAAAATAAATGCAAAAGAAATTGATTTTGTGAAGATTTTTGACGGAAAATGAATTCCGTCGAAAATGGATGAATAAAATAAATGCAAAAGAAATTGATTTTGTGAAGTTTTTCGACGGAAAATGGATTCCGTCGAAGATTTTTGACGGAAAATGAATTCCGTCGAAAATGGATGAATAAAATAAATGCAAAAGAAATTGATTTTATGAAGTTTTTCGATGGAAAATGGATTCCGTCGAAGATTTTTGACGGAAAATGAATTCCGTCGAAAATGGATGAATAAAATAAATGCAAAAGAAATTGATTTTATGAAGTTTTTCGATGGAAAATGGATTCCGTTGAAGATTTTTGACGAAAAATAATTCCGTCGAAAATGGATGAATAAAATAAATGCAAAAGAAATTGATTTTGTGAAGTTTTTCGACGGAAAATGAATTTCGTCGAAAACGGATTAATAAAATAAATGCAAAAGAAATTGATTTTGTGAAGTTTTTCGACGGAAAATGGATTCCGTCGAAGATTTTGGACGGAAAATGAATTCCGTCGAAAATGGATGAATAAAATAAATGCAAAAGAAATTGATTTTATGAAGTTTTTCGATGGAAAATGGATTCCGTCGAAGATTTTTGACGAAAAATGTATTCCGTCGAAAATGGATGAATAAAATAAATGCAAAAGAAATTGATTTTGTGAAGTTTTTCGACGGAAAAAGAATTGCGTCGAAAACGGATTAATAAAATAAATGCAAAAGAAATTGATTTTGTGAAGTTTTTCGACGTAAAATGGATTCCGTCGAAGATTTTTGACGGAAAATGAATTCCGTCGAAAATGGATAAATAAAATAAATGCAAAAGAAATTGATTTTATGAAGTTTTTCGACGAAAAATGGATTCCATCGAAGAATTTTGACGAAAAATGTATTCCGTCGAAAACGGATTAATAAAATAAATGCAAAAGAAATTGATTTTGTGAACATTTTTGGCGGAAAATGAATTCCGTCGACAATGGATGAATAAAATAAATGCAAAAGAAATTGATTTTGTGAAGTTTTTCGACGGAAAATGGATTCCGTCTAAGATTTTTGACGGAAAATGAATTCCGTCGAAAATGGATGAATAAAATAAATGCAAAAGAAATTGATTTTATGAAGTTTTTCGATGGAAAATGGATTCCGTCGAAGATTTTTGACGAAAAATGTATTCCGTCGAAAACGGATGAATAAAATAAATACAAAAGAAATTGATTTTGTGAAGTTTTTCGACGGAATAAGAATTTCGTCGAAAATAGATTAATAAAATAAATACAAAGGAAATTGATTTTGTAAGTTTTTCGACGGAAAATGGATTCCGTCGTAGATTTTTGACGGAAAATGAATTCCATCGAAAATGGATGAATAAAATAAATGCAAAAGAAATTGATTTTATGAAGTTTTTCGACGAAAAATGGATTCCGTTGAAGATTTTTGACGAAAAATGTATTCCGTCGAAAACGGATGAATAAAATAAATGCAAAAGAAATTGATTTTGTGAAGATTTTGGACGGAAAATGAATTCCGTCGAAAATGGATGAATAAATTAAATGCAAAAGAAATTGATTTTGTGAAGTTTTTCGACGGAAAATGGATTCCGTCGAAGATTTTGGACGGAAAATGAATTATGTCGAAAATGGATGAATAAAATAAATGCAAAAGAAATTGATTTTTGAAGTTTTTCGATGGAAAATGGATTCCGTCGAAGATTTTTGACGAAAAATGTATTCCGTCGAAAATGGATGAATAAAATAAATGCAAAAGAAATTGATTTTGTGAAGTTTTTTGACGGAAAAAGAATTTCGTCGAAAATGGATTAATAAAATAAATGCAAAAGAAATTGATTTTGTGAAGTTTTTCGACGGAAAATGGATTCCGTCGAAGATTTTTGACGGAAAATGAATTCCGTCGAAAATGGATGAATAAAATAAATGCAAAAGAAATTGATTTTATGAAGTTTTTCGACGGAAAATGGATTCCGTCGAAGATTTTTGACGAAAAATGAATTCCGTCGAAAATGGATGAATAAAATAAATGCAAAAGAAATTGATTTTGTGAAGTTTTTTTGACGGAAAATGAATTCCGTCGAAAACGGATGAATAAAATAAATGCAAAAGAAATTGATTTTGTGAAGTTTTTCGACGAAAAATGGATTCCGTCGAAAATGGATGAATAAAATAAATGCAAAAGAAATTGATTTTGTGAAGTTTTTCGAAGGAAAATGGATTCCGTCGAAAATGGATGAATAAAATAAATGCAAAAGAAATTGATTTTATGAAGTTTTTCGACGAAAAATGGATTCCGTCGAAGATTTTTGACGGAAAATGAATTCCGTCGAAAATGGATGAATAAAATAAATGCAAAAGAAATTGATTTTATGAAGTTTTTCGACGGAAAATGGATTCCGTCGAAGATTTTTGACGGAAAATGAATTCCGTCGAAAACGGATGAATAAAATAAATGCAAAAGAAATTGATTTTGTGAAGTTTTTCGACGGAAAACAAATTCCGTCGAAAACGGATGAATAAAATAAATGCAAAAGAAATTGATTTTATGAAGTTTTTCGACGGAAAATGGATTCCGTCGAAGATTTTTGACGAAAAATGTATTCCGTCGAAAACGGATGAATAAAATAAATGCAAAAGAAATTGATTTTGTGAAGTTTTTCGACGGAAAAAGAATTTCGTCGAAAATGGATTAATAAAATAAATGCAAAAGAAATTGATTTTGTGAAGTTTTTCGACGAAAAATGGATTCCGTAGAAGATTTTGACGGAAAATGAATTCCGTCGAAAATGGATGAATAAAATAAATGCAAAAGAAATTGATTTTGTGAAGTTTTTCGACGGAAAATGGATTCCGTCGAAGATTTTTGACGGAAAATGAATTCCGTCGAAAATGGATGAATAAAATAAATGCAAAAGAAATTGATTTTATGAAGTTTTTCGACGGAAAATGGATTCCGTCGAAAACGGATGAATAAAATAAATGCAAAAGAAATTGATTTTATGAAGTTTTTCGACGGAAAAAAAGAAATTCCGTCGAAAATGGATGAATAAAATAAATGCAAAAGAAATTGATTTTGTGAAGTTTTTCGACGGAAAATGGATTCCGTCGAAGATTTTTGACGGAAAATGAATTCCGTCGAAAATGGATGAATAAAATAAATGCAAAAGAAATTGATTTTGTGAAGTTTTTCGACGGAAAATGGATTCCGTCGAAATTTTTGACGGAAAATGAATTCCGTCGAAAATGGATGAATAAAATAAATGCAAAAGAAATTGATTTTATGAAGTTTTTCGACGGAAAATGGATTCCGTCGAAGATTTTTGACGAAAAATGTATTCCGTCGAAAATGGATGAATAAAATAAATGCAAAAGAAATTGATTTTGTGAAGATTTTGGACGGAAAATGAATTCCGTCGAAAACGGATGAATAAAATAAATGCAAAAGAAATTGATTTTGTGAAGTTTTTCGACGGAAAATGGATTCCGTCGAAGATTTTTGACGGAAAATTAATTCCGTCGAAAATGGATTAATAAAATAAATGCAAAAGAAATTGATTTTATGAAGTTTTTCGATGGAAAATGGATTCCGTTGAAGATTTTTGACGAAAAATGTATTCCGTCGAAAATGGATGAATAAAATAAATGCAAAAGAAATTGATTTTGTGATGGTTTTCGACGGAAAAAGAATTTCGTCGAAAACGGATTAATAAAATAAATGCAAAAGAAATTGATTTTGTGAAGTTTTTCGACGGAAAATGGATTCCGTCGAAGATTTTGGACGGAAAATGAATTCCGTCGAAAATGGATGAATAAAATAAATGCAAAAGAAATTGATTTTATGAAGTTTTTCGATGGAAAATGGATTCCGTCGAAGATTTTTGACGGAAAATGAATTCCGTCGAAAATGGATGAATAAAATAAATGCAAAAGAAATTGATTTTGTGAAGTTTTTCGACGGAAAATGGATTCCGTCGAAGATTTTTGACGGAAAATGAATTCCGTCGAAAATGGATGATTAAAATAAATGCAAAAGAAATTGATTTTATGAAGTTTTTCGATGGAAAATGGATTCCGTCGAAGATTTTTGACGGAAAATGAATTCCGTCGAAAATGGATGAATAAAATAAATGCAAAAGAAATTGATTTTATGAAGTTTTTCGATGGAAAATGGATTCCGTTGAAGATTTTTGACGAAAAATGTATTCCGTCGAAAATGGATGAATAAAATAAATGCAAAAGAAATTGATTTTGTGAAGTTTTTCGACGGAAAAAGAATTTCGTCGAAAACGGATTAATAAAATAAATGCAAAAGAAATTGATTTTGTGAAGTTTTTCGACGGAAAATGGATTCCGTCGAAGATTTTGGACGGAAAATGAATTCCGTCGAAAATGGATGAATAAAATAAATGCAAAAGAAATTGATTTTATGAAGTTTTTCGATGGAAAATGGATTCCGTCGAAGATTTTTGACGAAAAATGTATTCCGTCGAAAATGGATGAATAAAATAAATGCAAAAGAAATTGATTTTGTGAAGTTTTTCGACGGAAAAAGAATTGCGTCGAAAACGGATTAATAAAATAAATGCAAAAGAAATTGATTTTGTGAAGTTTTTCGACGTAAAATGGATTCCGTCGAAGATTTTTGACGGAAAATGAATTCCGTCGAAAATGGATAAATAAAATAAATGCAAAAGAAATTGATTTTATGAAGTTTTTCGGCGAAAAATGGATTCCATCGAAGAATTTTGACGAAAAATGTATTCCGTCGAAAACGGATTAATAAAATAAATGAAAAAGAAATTGATTTTGTGAACATTTTTGGCGGAAAATGAATTCCGTCGACAATGGATGAATAAAATAAATGCAAAAGAAATTGATTTTATGATGTTTTTCGACGGAAAATGGATTCCGTCTAAGATTTTTGACGGAAAATGAATTCCGTCGAAAATGGATGAATAAAATAAATGCAAAAGAAATTGATTTTATGAAGTTTTTCGATGGAAAATGGATTCCGTCGAAGATTTTTGACGGAAAATGAATTCCGTCGAAAATGGATGAATAAAATAAATGCAAAAGAAATTGATTTTTGATTTTATGAAGTTTTTCGATGGAAAATGGATTCCGTTGAAGATTTTTGACGAAAAATGTATTCCGTCGAAAATGGATGAATAAAATAAATGCAAAAGAAATTGATTTTGTGAAGTTTTTCGACGGAAAATGGATTCCGTCGAAGATTTTTGACGGAAAATGAATTCCGTCGAAAATGGATGATTAAAATAAATGCAAAAGAAATTGATTTTATGAAGTTTTTCGATGGAAAATGGATTCCGTCGAAGATTTTTGACGGAAAATGAATTCCGTCGAAAATGGATGAATAAAATAAATGCAAAAGAAATTGATTTTATGAAGTTTTTCGATGGAAAATGGATTCCGTCGAAGATTTTTGACGAAAAATGTCGATGGAAAATGGATTCCGTAGAAGATTTTTGATTCCGTCGAAAATGGATGAATAAAATAAATGCAAAAGAAATTGATTTTGTGAAGTTTTTCGACGGAAAAAGAATTTCGTCGAAAACGGATTAATAAAATAAATGCAAAAGAAATTGATTTTGTGAAGTTTTTCGACGGAAAATGGATTCCGTCGAAGATTTTGGACGGAAAATGAATTCCGTCGAAAATGGATGAATAAAATAAATGCAAAAGAAATTGATTTTATGAAGTTTTTCGATGGAAAATGGATTCCGTCGAAGATTTTTGACGAAAAATGTATTCCGTCGAAAATGGATGAATAAAATAAATGCAAAAGAAATTGATTTTGTGAAGTTTTTCGACGGAAAAAGAATTGCGTCGAAAACGGATTAATAAAATAAATGCAAAAGAAATTGATTTTGTGAAGTTTTTCGACGTAAAATGGATTCCGTCGAAGATTTTTGACGGAAAATGAATTCCGTCGAAAATGGATAAATAAAATAAATGCAAAAGAAATTGATTTTATGAAGTTTTTCGGCGAAAAATGGATTCCATCGAAGAATTTTGACGAAAAATGTATTCCGTCGAAAACGGATTAATAAAATAAATGAAAAAGAAATTGATTTTGTGAACATTTTTGGCGGAAAATGAATTCCGTCGACAATGGATGAATAAAATAAATGCAAAAGAAATTGATTTTATGATGTTTTTCGACGGAAAATGGATTCCGTCGAAAATGGATGAATAAAATAAATGCAAAAGAAAGATTTTTGCTCTAGTTAAAAGGGAATGGAGTTAATTTAATCATAACATATAAAGGCTTTAGTTTGCACCTAAATTACAATTAGAAGGTATGTGATAGGTGAAGTAGTAGGCTGTACGCACATAAAATAGGTCAGCCTTTGGACATCTCTCTTTGGGTCTTTTCACTAGAAGGGCGCTGGCTCACTTGTCCGTGAGTGGGAGCCATAATGCTCTAGTATTGCCTTTTCTTTATTCAAGGTAATCTTCAGGTTATTCTCTAGTGGCCACCTGTCCATTCTTATCCTCCCTGGGTGCGCTAAGTACAGGAGGAAAGTTGCAATTACTTGTAATAGTAGCCAAAGCAATCAGCCTTGTTATCTCTTGTAGCCAACCCTTTATTCCTTGATTCTTGCGCTACCTTGGACAGAGAGCAAGCTTATGGCTTGGGTCTCAAGGCAACCTTAAGTCACGCCACCTTCTCATCATTTCCCTGTGCGCGTAATGGGAAGCAGAAGGTAAAATTCTGACTTGCTTTTGCATTAACCTAACCCACTTAGGCTACACATTTCAGCCTGTGCATGCCACTTAGCTTTCCATTTGCTGCATGTGCGCCACCTTATCCCCCTCTCCTTTGCATGAAAGCCACCTAGCTCTTCATGGCTCTGCATGTGTGCCATCTACCTTATCCTTTCTCTTGCATGTCTGCCACGTTTTTCTCCTCCTCACCTCTCTACTTGCGCACTTCTAGGACACCAAATCTGTTTCTTTTTATTTGCTGGGCATTGGTTCAGATTGTGTAATAGTTCATCACCCTCTTCTTCCTTCCATGCGCTTAGTGTGGGAACTCAAATAAAACCCAACCTACTCATCCCCTTTCCATTGAATCAAACCTAGCCCCTTGCTTCCCTTCACCGAACGCCTAGTGGATGAGTGGTGAAATCCGGATGCCTACTTTCTAATGATTCTCAAGCTAACCTTACTCTTTCAACTCATCATCCTCCCTGTACGCTTAATGGGAAGAAACCAGAGTTCTTTTCTGGTTAATGGTCGAGACTTCTAATCAGTGTTATCTCCCCATACCTCTCCTTCCATACGCACACCCAAGACCCAAACAAGGACCGACTGTTATCTTGATTTAGGATCAAAGCTCAGCTCACCTCTCCTTCTTAGTCACACAGCTTGCACGCCATTTTCATTCCCTCCAGCACCCCACCAAAGTCAAGAGCCCAAAGAAGAATCAGCACCTAAGTCTCCATTATTCTCTTCTTCTACATTTGGCCGAACGTCCACCAACTAGGAGCTGATGTGTTCGTCCCTTTCTTATTCTTTCTCCTAAGCCAACTCTTATTAAGTCTCTCTCCTTGCTGCACTTGATATGGCTCAGTTTGATGTTTCCCTCCACTGCATGCAGACGTGACCCAAGCCTAGCACCAACCTTTTTGCCTCACTTGTGCACGGTCAAACTCAAACCAAGAAAGTATAGTGTTCGTACATCTTTGCCAACCTTCACCAGATTTCGTAGCCTTGAAGACCTACTAGGAGCATGAGAATTTTAACGGAACCCTTGGTGGCTGTTTGCTGTAAACCGATTTTGAAACTTGTGGGTACATGCATGAGGATGTAAATCGGAAATCATCCCTCCACCACTCTATCTCTGTCGGCTGAACTTAAGACTGCTGTTCCTCCTCTCATTCCTTTCCTTAAGCCGCATGTTTTTGGTAAGGAAACATGAGAACCAAACACACACATCTTCCACTCCCTTCTCTGCATGGTTTGGAGGAGTGGCAGCGGCCAAGGAGAGCACAATATGAGTCCATCCTTCCTATTTTCTTGTCCAGTAGTGTTCTTCCATTCATAGTGGTGTAGAAACTTCCTACTCCCTCGTTCATCTTTTCCTCCTCGACTTGATGAGGAGATTCAATAGCACGCAGATTACTTCTTTTGGCTCCTAATGGAACTCTCCTGCATGCAGCCTCAAGCATGACTTCGGACAAGGAAGACCTTCATCCTTAAAAAATTCTGACTTACCTTCCATTGCATGCAAGAACAAGTGAGTAATTCACACCTTACTTGCTTCCTGATTTCGGCTCATGAGAGCAAGAGAGGGCTGTTCTTTATGTGCTCTCTGTTCTAATTGGTTTTATAGTGGGAAGGTTAAAGTACTACCCCTCTTCTGGTTGGCGAGCTTGGACTGATTTGGGGAGCAGTTTGGGAACACACGAAAGGTAGGAATCTGAAACTAAACTCTCTCATTTTCCCCTCTGATTCGGCCTTTTAATTTACTCTAGGAGAAGACGTTTGTCCTCCCTCTCCTTTGTTTTCTGCCGTTGGAAACTTCAGGGACTTGATGCTTGTAAGCACTAGGAGAATCTAATTGAGAGCTTGGAAATAGCTCCCATTAATCTTATTGGATTGCCCTCGGATTAGGAATATTTAGTGGGACTTGCATGTGTTAAAAAGTTGATAGGCTTTGCATATGCTTAAAAGAATATATATGAAGCAGGCTGAAGATTATATGAATCATGTCTAAGTGGTATTGGTAGTGTTTGTAAATAAAACTTGTAAGCACCTAGTTGGTGAACCAAACCCTGTATGCGCTAGGAACTATTTTAGGCAGCATGATAGATCTCATTATCACCCTCCTAAACCGTGGAGAACATGTGTATAATTAACCATGTTAAGCTCCTAGGTGATCGGCTGTACAAGTGGAACCTGTATGCACGGGACCCTTGGATGTTGTCACTTGATAACCACTTGGTAATAGACCTTTAATTCTGAAAATTTTCTAGTTATGAGCTTTGAAGTTTGATTATAAATCATGTGCTAAAAAGAGTGGAAACACTATGTAATGTGTAGTAGTGATAAAATGAACATATAAAGTACCTAGTGAAGGTTAAAAACAAATTTGCATGTATTGAATACCTCGGATTCTGTCAATTAAGGACAATTGATAAATTAAGGTAATGGCAGAAAATTTGCTTAGTACTTAGACCTGGGCACCGATTAAAAACAAAGGATTTAGGAGAATGGGAAAGCTATGCATTGTATGGGAAATACATATGATGAATTCTGATTGGATATGTATGTATATCTATTTGATTAGGTGCACAAGATCCTAGCTCATTGGACTGCTTGATTGATATTTGGCTGTCTTATTGGTGATGTTTTGATAAAAGAATGTTAAAGACTTGAGGTAAGTGTCAGGCGATATTACCTAATGTGACTATTGACTACTGGTATAAAGTTGTGACATGATGCTCCATACTCCGTAAAAGTAATATGTTCCTTATTATGAAAGAAATCTGCCAAGAATGTGCCGTGATGGCAATATGATTATGAGGTAAAGTTGTTATGTGGCAGCATAACGTATATGACAAGTATATGTGCCGTGATGGCTATATGAAAAGTATATAAGCATGCATCTTACATCATACAACATTTATTTTTACGCTTTGTGTGTGAAAGCATAGCATGGCATGCATGTACCAAGATCATATAGGCCTTGCTTTTTAGAATAGTTATGTACAGGACCATGTGTTTGAGCAAGCATCATATAGGCATCCCTAAGGTACCAGGGTATGGGACACTTGGCATCAGTCCGCATAGGCCCACAGTTGGAATCCACAGAGCTCAGGTGCCATGTATTTGATGTCCACTGTGAAGTGCGCGCACGACGGTGCTAAAAGCGCAAAGGAAAGGCGTTATATACGCAATATATATATGATGAAAAGGAAAAAGGAAAAGGAACAAGGATATGTTGAAGTGACTGTTTATGATTTTGTGCCTAGTTAATACTGTTATGTTACTGGTTTTGTTGCCACACTACTGGGATTATTCTCACCCCTTTGGGGCTGCTATTTTCATAAATGGCAGGAGGACGTAAAAGCATTTGAAGGCGTGATGTTTGCTGTTGCTTGCCGATGCCTGGACTTTCACTGTTACTGTTTGATTGATTGGATTACTGTAATGCGTAATACTTTGGTACTCTTGGATGACTGTAGACTTTATCATCTTCTATTTTGCTTTGATCTTTATGAACAGTGACTGTTTGGAAACGTTTTGTGAAAAGAATTTTTGAACGTTTTATTAAGTGCTGAATTTTATCAGTTTTACCGGTACTTTACGGGTCATGTTTCAAGGGGCAAACGAACTCTGATTTTCTATTATTTTATATGCACGCGAAGCGCCGAGAATGTACTTTCAAACTGTGCAGGTTTTATTTTTATACGAAACCTGTACGAATTTTAATAAGCTTCGCTTTACAACTGGTTTTCCAGAAAACGGACAGAATTCGCAAGCATCTTGTGCGTTCTGTTCCGTGGGGCTATTCACCTCCGAATCGCGCATAATTTATATGTATGCGATGCCCCGGATGTCTAGTTTTTCAGAAGCTTGGAATATTTTTTATCGCATCTGAATTCGATTTTATACAGATTTTATAAGACAGCAAGGTTTTCTGCAAAGTATAGAAAATTCAGCAAAGGGTTTTATCAACGAAATTTTCTATGTTCGATAAACGGTTTCATTTTTAATGAATTGCGTCGAAAACGGATTAATAAAATAAATGCAAAAGAAATTGATTTTGTGAAGTTTTTCGCCGTAAAATGGATTCCGTCGAAGATTTTTGACGGAAAATGAATTCCGTCGAAAATGGATAAATAAAATAAATGCAAAAGAAATTGATTTTATGAAGTTTTTCGGCGAAAAATGGATTCCATCGAAGAATTTTGACGAAAAATGTATTCCGTCGAAAACGGATTAATAAAATAAATGCAAAAGAAATTGATTTTGTGAAGATTTTGGACGGAAAATGAATTCCGTCGAAAATGGATGAATAAAATAAATGCAAAAGAAATTGATTTTATGAAGTTTTTTCGGAAAATGGATTCCATCGAAGATTTTTGACGGAAAATGAATTCCGTCGAAAACGGATTAATAAAATAAATGAAAAAGAAATTGATTTTGTGAAGTTTTTCGGCGGAAAATGGATTCCGTCGACAATGGATGAATAAAATAAATGCAAAAGAAATTGATTTTTTGACGGAAAATGAATTCCGTCGAAAATGGATGAATAAAATAAATGCAAAAGAAATTGATTTTATGAAGTTTTTCGATGGAAAATGGATTCCGTGGAAGATTTTTGACGAAAAATGTATTCGGTCGAAAATGGATGAATAAAATAAATGCAAAAGAAATTGATTTTGTGATGTTTTTCGACGGAAAAAGAATTTCGTCGAAAACGGATTAATAAAATAAATGCAAAAGAAATTGATTTTGTGAAGTTTTTCGACGGAAAATGGATTCCGTCGAAGATTTTGGACGGAAAATGAATTCCGTCGAAAATGGATGAATAAAATAAATGCAAAAGAAATTGATTTTATGAAGTTTTTCGATGGAAAATGGATTCCGTCGAAGATTTTTGACGGAAAATGAATTCCGTCGAAAATGGATGAATAAAATAAATGCAAAAGAAATTGATTTTGTGAAGTTTTTCGACGGAAAATGGATTCCGTCGAAGATTTTTGACGGAAAATGAATTCCGTCGAAAATGGATGATTAAAATAAATGCAAAAGAAATTGATTTTATGAAGTTTTTCGATGGAAAATGGATTCCGTCGAAGATTTTTGACGAAAAATGTATTCCGTCGAAAATGGATGAATAAAATAAATGCAAAAGAAATTGATTTTATGAAGTTTTTCGATGGAAAATGGATTCCGTTGAAGATTTTTGACGAAAAATGTATTCCGTCGAAAATGGATGAATAAAATAAATGCAAAAGAAATTGATTTTGTGAAGTTTTTCGACGGAAAAAGAATTTCGTCGAAAACGGATTAATAAAATAAATGCAAAAGAAATTGATTTTGTGAAGTTTTTCGACGGAAAATGGATTCCGTCGAAGATTTTGGACGGAAAATGAATTCCGTCGAAAATGGATGAATAAAATAAATGCAAAAGAAATTGATTTTATGAAGTTTTTCGATGGAAAATGGATTCCGTCGAAGATTTTTGACGAAAAATGTATTCCGTCGAAAATGGATGAATAAAATAAATGCAAAAGAAATTGATTTTGTGAAGTTTTTCGACGGAAAATGAATTGCGTCGAAAACGGATTAATAAAATAAATGCAAAAGAAATTGATTTTGTGAAGTTTTTCGACGTAAAATGGATTCCGTCGAAGATTTTTGACGGAAAATGAATTCCGTCGAAAATGGATAAATAAAATAAATGCAAAAGAAATTGATTTTATGAAGTTTTTCGGCGAAAAATGGATTCCATCGAAGAATTTTGACGAAAAATGTATTCCGTCGAAAACGGATTAATAAAATAAATGAAAAAGAAATTGATTTTGTGAACATTTTTGGCGGAAAATGAATTCCGTCGACAATGGATGAATAAAATAAATGCAAAAGAAATTGATTTTATGATGTTTT
>JAVKPL010001663.1:0-17089 GCA_032173675.1 Gastrolobium villosum
AAGAAGTCCTTCCAGTATCTGCATAGTTAGAGTAAAGAAAGAAAAGATGTAATCAAAAAAGAAAAGGAAAACAGAAAATGTGACAAGTTTGGAACACAAACACATTCATCGAAGGCCAGAACCCAAATTAAAGTTCATATCTTAAAAAAATGAAGGATCTCAAATATACATTACTCATAAACATACATCAAGAATTCAGACACTTGTGACAGCAAGGAAAACTCCTCCCTAACCAATTGAACTTGGTCCTTCTTCACATTTGAGATACAAATTAAGTCTTCAATTACTTATTTATTTATTTTGCTCAAAATATAAATGAATACTAAACCATAATTTTATAAAAATAGAATAAGATCCCCACAATGTCTTTTCCTTTCTCTTCATCATGGATTATATCCTCCTTAAGATTAGAAATTCACAAATACCGAAACAAACAACTAAATATACACACACACACAAAAAAAGTTTGGACTGTTCTGGAAAATAACGAAAGAGATTTCCAAAAATCCAATTAGCAAAGCTTCCAATAGCTCCACAGTCTTTCACTAAGCATGCAAACACTTCAGATAAAGGATCCAAACTACCAAAACACACAATATCCTGATTGATTAATCCTAACATTGATGTACAAATAGCGGACAGTGATGGATTAAAATCCGACAATCAACGATTATTAATCCGAGGCAAATTGCGAGTAATTGAATGTGCAAATCAACAAAAATAAAATAGGAGAAACCTTCTTGTGCTTGGCGTTAAGCTCCTTCGTAACGCTGGCTTTCTCGTTCATGGTTACAGCTTCACCAGAAAAACGAATCGAAGAAGGAGTTAGCAGAAGCGAAGCGAGGCGAAGCGAGAGAGAGGAAGATGAAGATCCAAGGTCAAATTGGTCTTTTCACGCTCGTCTCTCTCTCTCTCTCTCTCTCTCTCTCTATAACTAAACTACTCGTCAATGTGACCAAACAAAGTGAAAAAAACTGACGAAGAAAGATCGCAATGGAAATCCATTCCTTGACTTTTTATTATCTGCGTTTTCACAATATTTTCTCGCGTTTCTTTTCTGGCCCACGCGCTTCTATTGCCTTTTGTCTCTATTTAAATGTTTTTTACTTTTTTATCATAAGATTTTTTTTTTCGAAACATTATGTCATGAATTTATGATATAATCATTTTACTTTTTGAAAAAAAAAATTATTTTGATACATTATCAATGACATTATTGTAAAATACAATGACATGATTTAACTTATGTGATTGATGTGGACGTAACTAATGACAATACAGACATAATTTTAGTGAGATGACACACAATAATAGTTAATCTCGTTAAGTAAATCGTTAGTTATATACTTATATTATTTACTATGATTGGATAAATTAATTAAAAAATATTCTAATTTCTTAACTTTTACTCATTTTTCATTTTTCTTACAATAAATATTATTCTATTTTCAAATCGAATCTTTTTAAATACCAAATTTATCTTAATCATTAACTGGGTAATCAATGCTAACGAAATTTATTAGTATAGCCACTATAAATGCACAATTGGCATGAAAGTAGATAAAAACCAATCCAATCAAATTCTCCACTCATACAATATGAGAACAGATTAGCCAAAGACTCACGCATAGGCTGAGAAAAACGGTGGCATTGCCATTAGGAATGGAAAAGTAATTAAGCATTAGAAATGAAAAGGTTATTAAGAGAATAGGTGTAAATGCATTTAAATGAGTAATGTGTTATAATTTAAGCAGTGCTATGTTATTCTACCTATAATTCTATCTGTTTATCTTTATATATCACTCTCCAATACTGTTAGATCAAAATCTTAATTAACGTTAATCTTTATATATCACTCTCCAATACTGTTAGATCAAAATTTTTATTAACGTTTATCTTTTTCTCTTCTTAAAATTCTGATTTAACAATGTCGGTAGGCAGAAAAATAATAGGTAGAATAAATATTCATTTAACTATGTGTACAGCGCGATAACTAAAAAGATATCATCAAGAAAACATTTTCCGTTACTCAGGAAAAAGACACTCATTTCTTACCCATTGAAATTTGGAATGAACTATTTTCAAAAAAAAAAAAAAAAAAGAAAGAAATTTGGAATGAACCAGAAGCGAGGAAAAAATATTTTGATAAACAAGGACACTGAAACGTACATGAGGAAAAATATCTCCCATATTAGTAAATCTCGTCCTAAAATTGAAAAAAAAGAAGAAGCAATTCATTAATTATATTTATTTTACTCACTCTTTTATAATTAGTGCTACTAGTATTGGACTTTTTGTGCTCATTTCTATGGTTGAAAAGGAGTGAGCAAATTTTGCACAGATATGGACTGTGGACCATAGCATTATTGGTAGTGGCACATGGATTATAATTTATAGTGATTGCCAAATGATGTTTTGAGGTGTTTTTTCCTTGCCTATTTTTTTTCCAATGTCAACACTAATGAGATGACAAAGAAACCACTCACTTTCTGCTTTTTGCTGCAATGGAAATATTGAAGAAGTCCAAAGATAAGGATAATCACATTGAAAATTTAATACAATTTAATCTGATTTTGTTCCAATTTGGTATCAGAATAAGTAAATATACTATTGAAGATATGGATATCAGAATACACGTACGTTAAAAGAAACCATAATTTATTTATTGTTTTAGTTTTTACCAAAAAACAATTCTTCGTCTTGAATAAATCGACAAAGATTAAGAGCCCGTTTCGATGGATTTTTATTTATAAAAAAGTTTCTTTTTTTTAAAAAAAAAAAAAGTCATTTCGAGAAATTTTAAATATTTAGATAACAACTTTTAAAAAAAGTAAAATTTAAAATAAAAGTTAAAATGGTGTCTTTTTTTAGCCCATAGTTACTTGCTTTTGGAAAAAGTAGAAATGAAAAAGATAATATAAATTTTTAAATGACAATTTTAACCTTATCCTATCAGCCCATTATCTCTTCCTATCGAATAAATCTTTGGTGCTATTGTAGCACCAAAGATTCAGTACATCCCACCAATGGAAATATTACATGTCAGTAAAAGTTCTTTTTCTTTTGCCAAAATTTTTCTCTCTTATCTGATGTGTAATGCTCCCATTGATGGGATGCACTGAATCTAGGTGCTACAGTAGCAGTAGCAGCAAAGATTTATTCCTTCATATCCTATGATCATGCTGTTTTTTTTTTGTTAACTATAACAACTTATCACCTTACAGTGTGTTTTGTATGAATGACATAGATGTTCAATCAGCGATTGGTATTTTAATATTAGATTTGTTTGTCCTCTCAAATACCTATGAGGGAGGTACCCTAGAGATCAGCGGATTACTGTGCAGTATAATATAACGACATAGTCAAGACATGAGGTATGCACAATGATAACTAAAAGAGAAAAAGTTTCAAGAGTGTGTACTTTATTGGTTTAACCCTTTATTTATAGATGAGTTACATGGCAGGAGTGAACTTTTGGGTCTCTTAGGAGTATTGTGGGTCCAATTGTCTTATTGCTGCCGTATTAGGATTAGTATAATTAAGAAACATCTCCTTAATTCCCTCTTAGTTGTTAACCTTATTTGGTCCTTTATCAGGTCCATAATAGTTTCCCCCAGCCTGGCAGTCAGGGTTACATATTATGTTAAGCTTTTGTTGTATCTGATAGGTAAAGTTGGGTCGTTGTGCATTGCTTTTGATTGCATTTGCGAATATTTTATTATTCTGTGTTTGGGAGTTGGCCATGTTCTTGGTCCGAGCCTTGTTAGCCTTTGATCTATGATGTATGGTTTCAGTCATCTTGTTATGTTGAATTCTTACCCCACACATCTTCCTTTGCTTCCCTACCCGGTAGCTTGAGTATCCAAAGTGAAGCATGTTGAATTATAATCTTGTTGGTCAAACTTTCATGATGGAGGCATTTATTAGAAGTGCAAAAGTTTTTCCACTTCTTTGTGGGGGTCTTATTGATTCATTGATCAATGTTCTGAATTCATGGATTCTTATCAATCCTATAATCTTCATCTTTCACGTTTTTAATCCCATAATGAGCTATTTACTAATTGTAAATTACAATAATAATAAGGGAAAAATATTTCTCCAGTCACTGTAGATAAAATTATCTCCATTGAGCTCAAAACAACGTCGTTTTGGGATTATAAGATTAAAAAATAATAATAAAGTCTAATATAACCCTGCAATATATTAGAATTATAAAAATATATTAATTTCGCCCCAAAACGATATCGTTTTGGCCTCACCTACAAATGGAGATAATTTATCTCCAAATCCTTTATCTTAATAATAATAATAATAATAATAATATAAATATCTATTTGGTTCTCGGTAGGTTTCTGTTTAAAGTGAACGGCATGTAACTTGCCTTCTTAAGTTTAAAAGTGAATTAGTAACGAGCAACTTAGGTAATTTTTATAAGATTAAATCTTCTAACTGATATAATTGAAAAAAAAATGAGGTGATGATCTCATTCTTTATCAGAAATATTTTGTTTTCTATTTAACAAATTTTATAACTTAGGTAGTAATGACAAAATAATTTCTCTGAAACTGTTTAACTTTCTCTTATAAAGTTCATAATATATATACATATATATTCGGGGTTTTCTACTTATTCAATTATTTATTTTATATTTCTTGTCTTCAAAATTGATTACATTATACTTTTGTGTATAATAAGGCTTTTTTTACTACTGGTAAATAAAACTTAAGAAAAAATGAGTTTTCTTTTTTAGTTCAATGTGTCATAAGCTTTAAGAAAGGTTTATTTTAATATTTACAAATATTAAAAGGTGGGTCCCATCTTATTTTTTTGTCTTCTTACTTTTTTGTGGACCCCACCCATGTATTATTTATGTAACATGACAAAATATTCTCATCAAAATTAATACTCATATATATATATATATATGGGCAAAATGAGGATATTCTTACATTGGTGTAAGAGTTAGAAGCCTTACACTAAATTTTGACCATTGATCCACTTGTATCCAATGGCTCACATTCCTCAAAAAATTTGAGCCCTTAGATATAAGTGAGATCAACGGACAAGATTGAGAGTGTAACTTGCACTAGTGTAAAATGATCATAACCATATATATATATATATATATATATATATATATATATATATATATATATATATATATATATATAATTTGTTATACTTATAGTTTTTTTGCCTTATAGTTTTTTTGCCTTATAATCTCTTATTATATTTTTATTATCAATGAATCAAAATTAAACTAATAGCTATAAAATAATATTAAGTGAGAGCCGTTGATTTAATCTTGATTCAATGATAACAAAATTTAATAATAACAAGTTGTAAATCTAACCTCTGGTAAAGTACATATGATAACTGGATGTCCTTTGGAAATGAATCCCCTATGTTGAAAAAAAAAAATATGACGTAGTCACGTGGAAAATCACAATCATATAAAGGTAAATCAACGGTTATAATTTTATAATTATCTATTTCAATATATTTTTTTTTCTCTCTTCTTTTATTACCATTGATCCACCTTTATATGATTATAATTCCTCACATGACCACGTTAATTTTTTTTAAGGATCCAAATCCATGTCCTTTTATTTAATAAATATGCTAAAATTTCTAACTCAATCTCAATTAATTAGCTAGTGAGATTAGTTCACTCTGTGTCTCTATCTCTCTTTCTACATGAGAAACTGGTTCATATTTATTTAAGAATTTAATTTTTTAAGTTGAAATAGTTCTTTATATAATATTAGAATTTATATGATCAAATGTTCATATCTTCGATTTTAGATGTGCTTGTATACTATTTATCTTTTGATCTCAGTGAACTTTTATGTGACCAAAAATATTTAAAAAATGATATGAAATTATTAATATAACATTTACTTAATCAAAAATTTTAAATTAAAATAATTTTTTAAGACATGCTCTCTGCAGTGTCCGATGGATGAAGGACACCCAAAAAATAATAAGGAATCTGTTAATCCACTCAATAACAAGTGGGTTTGGATAAAAGTAACAGAAGGGCCACATGACATCGTTTTGGCTGTGCCTATCTTGGCTTATTCTTCGCCCTTTGTTTCCATTTGCACAAGTTTATAGAAAATATATACACACACACACACACACTAATATTCAATTCAGTCTTAATCATTGGACTATTTGCTGCTTGATTGCTTTCATTATAGAGATCACATGGCAAGAAAGAAGCCAATATTTCGGTATTGCTGGTCAAGTTTATATAATTGATTTCTGTCATTCTTCACACTAATCATTTAACTCAATCATTTAAATCATAAAAAAAAAGTAGTAGGAGTTAAATTATTTTAGGCACCCTTTCTTTATTTTCCTTTTTAATTTTTTAGACTATTTTTTTTTTGAGGTAGATCCTTTGACACCAGTGTCAAATTTGAAATTTGACATCTCATATCAGAGCCATTAGATGAAAAGAAAGCAATGATGTCACATGCTTACAAATCATAGTCGTTGATCTTTTTTGATCTAAGAGCTCTGAGATGAGGTGTCAAATTTCAAATTTGACACTAGTATCAAATGATCCTGTCTTTTTTTTTATTTCTGTTAATCTAAAAGAATTTAAATTTAATTAAGACAAATAATTTCCTTAAAAAGTTTATCACTATTTTAAAAGTGAAAATCCTTGAAATAAATAAAAGGGTTTTATAATTCTCATTCAATATGAGAATTAATTTTTTCCTACACATCCTTCGATTTTCGTGCTGACATGGGTTCTACATATAATTTTTTCTAATACATGGGTCCTACATGTTTTTTATCTTTACAATATGAGATTTCAATTCTCATTCAACATAAGAATTATAAAACCCAAATAAAAAAAAAAGATCGAGAAGAAAGAGTGGTTCCCAAATCCAAGTAACATTAGATAAAGATTTCTCAATTTGAGCTACCTGGCGTGCTGCTATGTTTGAAGTTTCAACCCTCACGAACATGATTGTGGATTTAAGTCAATTTGGACTTCACCGTAAAATACAACCCATTATCAATGAACTTGATAGGGACTTGATTATATATTGAATGTGCTTCAAGAACGCACTAGACTATTCTCCTAGAATCACTTGTGCATGCAATACTCAGTTCAATAACAAAAACGGAGAATTAAATTATATTTTTTTATCAAAATTTAAATAAAAAAATAATTCAAATAAAAAATTTGACATGGAAAGAATAATTCATTAAATCATCCATTTTAACAAATAAAATATTTTTTTGTGATATATTAAATATTTTTATTTAATGATTTTTATTTTAATTTTTTAACTCCGGTCATTATGATTCAACATTGATAATTTTAATTCAAATTTATTATATTGCTTATAAATTTTATTTATGAGATTCCTAAAATTAACTTTATTTAATTTTTTTTTTTACCAATTTCATTTCGACCTCTGTGAACTCATATAAGATGGTAATTCTCCAAAATTAACTTCTTTATTTCTCGAACTCAAATTAGAAACCCCTTATTAAATGCATGTTTAAGTGCTGTCATTTTTAGCTTTTTTTTTTTTTTTATAAGCAAAATTGCAGAAGTTTAATTAAATATAATTTTATAAAAAAAATTATCACAAAAGAGCTTTTTTTATAATAAACAAATCATTTCATCTTTCTCTCTTTAAAATTGAGAATAATTTTATATAATTATTAAATAATTCTTAACTTTTAATTTTTTTTTTAACTTTAACTTAAAGTAACTTTTAACTTTGAAAAGAAGTGTATCAAACTATTTGGGAAAGAAACCCCTATTAATTTTTTTATATCGCCTAGCAACCTATTATTTTTCTTCCATACAATTAATGGAAATACACAAATTGATTCGGACCAATTTTCAAACTA
Source organism: Gastrolobium villosum (assembly GCA_032173675.1). NCBI lineage: Eukaryota > Viridiplantae > Streptophyta > Magnoliopsida > Fabales > Fabaceae > Gastrolobium > Gastrolobium villosum. Next base: position 7,885 of record JAVKPL010001663.1, read on the forward strand.
AATTAACCACTTATTCATATATCATTATTTACGACTGAACATCAGTTTATGATGCAATTAGTCATATATTGTGTGTGTTATTTTAAATGATATAAAGTTATGTCATTTTAAATGAGAGATAGATAAAAGAGAAGAAAGTGAATAAAAAAGTACAAAAGGTGTGGGTCCCACTTTTTTTTTTAGGTAAGTTAGTGGGTCCCATTTTTTGTGAGAGTGAAATGACACAAGTTGTGTCATTTAAAAGGACAAACACTTTTTCCCATATCTAAATATCCTTTGGGGCTGTTTGGTAGGGGTATTTTTTCAAAATACTAGAAAAGTGTTCTTAGGATTGTAATATACCTATGTCTGGTACAAGAGATGCATATTTTTCATGATGATTCCAATTTCCTGAGGACTTTCATTGTAGTGCAAATTCTGAACCAAAACACCAACTAAAAATAACAAAAAGGGTAGTATTTCCAGAACCATGTTTGTTGGGAAAATTAATAACAATTTTTGGGACTTTTTTTTACCCTTTTGTTTATCGTGCCCTTGCATCCTATGAATATCCCTCCTCTGACCAAGAGCATCAAAAAGCTCCCCTGCAAAGGCCTCGGATTCCTTGTTCATCGCTAAATCCAAACATATCTTCAAAAGCTACTCCATAAACCATACTTTAAACTTCAACAAACATTTGTGCTAAGATTGGGTTTGGATTCTATAATACCAATGCATTTTCCAACGAAAGAACGATGAAGATACCCACCAGTGGAAGCAATAAGAACTTCAAATTGTTTCTCAACCTCAACCCACCCTGCACCACCATCAGTTTTGGTGATAAACTTGAGTCCCTTCAGAATATGAAAACCACACCGTGCCGGACCTGGACGACACAGAGAGAGGTGGGGGATGATAAAACAAAAAACATTATAAACAAAAATGAATCACAAGGTTAATTTCGTAAAATCACTATATTTTCCCATTAATATAATACAATTAACCAAACATAGATTCGGGAATTTTAAGTAAATACTCCTGGTAATATTTTGATCTACCAAACAACTTTTCTTAATATTCCAGAAAAACTCACTTTTTATTGTATTCCTGGAAGTCATGATTCCCGGATAAAAAAATTTCTCCCCTACCAAACGCCCCCTTTAGGATATCCTAGAATCCTCTCTCTGGAATTACATTGGCCTGGTCACTGCTTATAATGAGTTTTGTAACAAATAAGTCAAATTCTAATGTTTCAATGACATCCAAAAGGGTCTGACCTATGGAAAGTTTTCTCTGTGCAACTAATATACCAATATTCTTTCTAAAAATGGATAAAAAAATAAAGACTCAAAGGAAAATAGGAAAAAATATTTGGATTCAAATGAATTTTTTTTCCTTATCTATATACACCCGTGGCATCTGTAATATTTTCTTAGGCAAAATGACCATACTAAGAAGATTTCACAAATGTATCTCCAACTCAAAACACTTTTGAGAAGTTGCACAAAACTACACCAGTCAACATGTGTGACGAGAGCAGTCCCATATGATTGCTTAACGTCACTCCAAGACATGTGCTGACATGCGAGTTGCACTTATCCCATCAAATAAAATGACTTGTTCCAAACCTGCCAGCTTACTTGACGCGACCGACCGCTACAGGGCCAGGTGGCACTGGTCCCACCACCATTCTTGACGAGATTGGGTGTCACGTGATAATATGCATAATCCAAGTGATGTGCTTGTACATTAAATTCTGCCATGAAGGGCTTTCTTAGCAATCTCAGCTTGCTCCTTCTGGTGAACCTTGAGGAAACCAGTGGTTGTGGCTGCAGATGGAGCACGACCAACATATTTGACATCTTCATAAGATCCCCTGCCTACAGCTTTCGTGGAAGATATAAGTCAGGGTAAAACGTAAGTGTATCCGCCCATGTTCATTGGCTCTTCTTGACACCAAACAATCTCTGCATCTAGAAGAAACAAAAACAGAATAAAATGTAAAACGGATAACAATAAACTTAACAATATTAAAATCTAACCATTTTAATTCTTAACAAGATTAAAAAAAACATATATCTATCTGTCGCAAACAATAGTAAACAACTATCAAGTCTTGCTTAACAGCAAAAATCGAAAATTTAGATCTCGTTATCTATCTGTTATAAATCAAAGAACTCTATAAAATAGTAATTTGTTTTTATTTCTTCTACCTCAATAGAGGTCATTATATACAAATTCCTAGAGTTATAAATCAGTCATAAATCCGGCTACAAATCAGCCATAAATCAAGGAAAAAAATTACAAATTATTAGAAAATTAAAACTCCTAAAATCTTTCCACATAATTCCTACAATCACTCCATTTAACAGATTCCCTTTAATTGCTACATAAATTGGTCAATCAAATCAGAAATTAAATCTTTTCAATTATAAAAAATATACAACTCAACACTCCCCCTCAAGTTGGAGCATAGATGTCAGTCATGTTCAACTTGTCAATTGCACCTTAAAAAAATCTTCCGGAAATAGCTTTAGTAAGTATATCAACTAATTGATCTTCAGATTTAACAAATGGGAACTGTATAATTTTCTGATCTAGCTTCTTCTTGATAAAATGTCGGTCAATCTCCACATATTTGTTTCGGTCATGTTGCACAGGATTATTTGCTATTTCAATGGTAGCCTTGTTATTGCAGTGGAGATTCATTGGTTTGTCATAACAAATTCCCAAGTCTTTTAATATGCTGTTGACCCACAATAGCTCACATACTCCTTGAGCCATGCCTCGAAATTCAGCTCCTGCACTTGATCTTGCTACTACTTTCTGTTTCTTACTTTTCCAAGTAACTAAATTACCTTCCGCGAAGGTAAAATAGCCTGATGTGGAATGCCTTGTTGTTTTATCTCCAGCCCAAGTCAGTGTAACCTTCAACACATGTGACATTGTTTCTTGAGAACAATAATCCTCGGCCAGGGGCACCCTTTAAGTACCTCAGAATCCGGTACACTGCATTCATGTGATCTACGCTTGGTTTGTGCATAAAGTTGAAGGTTAAATCATCAGAAACGCGGAAGCGCATCGTACCGATGCGATGAGGAATGAAGAACACCACTTTGATTACCTGGGATGAAGAAGTGAGCGTGACAATTACTCACGTTCAGATCTCCTTCTCTAGCCTCACGATCTGCAGCAACGCACCACGAACGGTCGCAAAATCCGCTCTACGGTTGATCTTCCAGGCTATGACTCAAGGGGATCAGGGAGTCGTGTGGGCAACCGTTCAGATGATGAACATTGCCTCTTTGTGTTTCTGATTTCTGAAATCCTAGGAGGCACAAGAGGAGAAAATGTCCTTATATACTCTGCCCAATCTCACTATCCCTAAACTTCATGGGTTAATTGGTCTTTGGGCTCACTCACTAAAGCCATTGTGCTTAGTGAAAAGAGCATACCCAACAATCTCCCACTTGCTCTTTTGGACACAAACTTGAGTTCATAAACCCAAGACTATGTAGCCCATAATCCATCATCATCTGATTATAAAACCCATCCCTTGTCTCAAGCTAGCCTGGGGATCTACCATTTGTCACTCATCAAGGCTCCTGATAATCTTTGAAGGATTATCTAATTCGGCGCTACTCCACTAAAAGCCCGAACGTGAACTCCAAGATTAATGACATTTATAACAGTAATATGCATTGCCCCTTTGTAGAATGTCTATAATTGATTGACAAGTTTTCTGTAACTCAATCAATTATTTATTCCCTTGACTATGATAGTTTCTCTAATGGATTACATGCACTGGCCAGTGTCTTTAATATCCAAGTACCGAAACATATCAAGGGGACATATCCTACAAATTCCATGTTGTTTATCTCATAAATACCGATAATCAAATAATCTCACTCCCAAAATACCGAGTTATTGGTCGTCAATAGATCGAACCTCACCCGTTGGTAAATCAAAGAATGAAAACTATTTGACTACCTATTTATAATAAACTCAGGATTAAGAGCAATTACATAACTATAGTTAACTGGAGATTTGATACCTTATGACAGAAAAATAACCTTAATCAAATCTCACCTTGATCCTTTCAATGTGAATGTTAATTCACATCAATATTTTACAATGATTCTGACAAAACCATTTCATAAAATATTGCAGCCTAAATAAAGTGCCCAGCTTTATTTAACAGCTGTGAATCTGTTCATCAATTGTGAGAACTTATGATCATGTCCTCCATGAACGTATCCATATGATCATATACTCCACAATTTGATCCGGACCTTAATGTTTGTAAATAGTGCGCTAAATAGAGAAATAAAACCTTATTTATGAAATTCAGAAAATGATTTTATTGTTTCATTGTCTTACTCCAAGAGCACAATGAAACTAATAACTCTCACTTGCTTAATGCAAATCTGGGATCCTCCTAAGACCCAAAGAAGTAACATGCCTCTTGAACACAAGTTCATACAAACTCTTAGTAACTGGGTCTACAAGATCCACCTATAATGCTATCTGAGTTTAGTGAAAAACTCATAGCTCAAGGTTGATCTCTTGATTCAATATCCACTTGAAATAACTGAATTTGTGAAAACTCAGCTTTTCAAGACTCCCACTAGAATATACCAGCATATAATCTCACTACTTGAGTACATGTATAACAATAATCTAGTATTCCTCTAGGTCCAGAATGGTACCATCTCACTACTCCCACTGCGTGACAGATGTCTGGTTTAACGCCCAACATGATATGCATGAGACTACCTTTGCCAAAGCATAAGATATCCTGCTCATGCATTCTTCCTTCTCAGAAGCCTTTGGTTACTCCTTAAGAACATGAATTCCACATCTGAGAATTATCATTCTTCTCTTAGAATTCTCATGTTGAATTTTGGCAAGAGTTTTGTCAATGTAAGTAGCCCGAGGTGATGCCAAAAACTTATTCTTCCGGTCTCATAAAAGTTTTATACCAAGAATATAATTGGCTTCCCCAGTACTTTCATACCAAAACACTAACTTAGCCAACTCTTTATGCTTGATATTACCTCCACGTTGTTTCCAATAAGGAGCACATCATCTACATAAAGTACCAGAAAATCTACTGTCTTCCGTTGGATCCTTTACATACAAATACACATCATTCATCAAGTTTCTCTCAAAATCAAAATTTTGATAACCTGATCAAAAATGATGTTCCAAGACCTGGATGCTTGCTTAAGTCTATGAAATAGACTTTCACAACTTGCATACCGCGTGTTCCTGCCCATTTGCTATATACCTTTTTGGTTGTTGTATGTAGATATCCTGACATCCAACGCCCAAAATGAAATCTCATAATTGAGACTTATAGCAACTAAGAGAATCTGGACAGACTCGAGCATGGCGTCTAGCATAAATTGCCTCCAAGCTAGCTTTGAAGGTTTTCACCTTCCTGTCCATCCTCTCTTTGCCATTTATGTCCACATGCACCTTGTGGGTTTTACCCCGTTTGGTGCCTTTACTAGGGACCGAACGGAGTTGAAATACAAGTATTTCATCTCATTGTTCATAGCTTGAGCAACACTTGATCAACAACATCTTCTAGTGCATTATCGTAACTAGTAGGATCAATGACACTCAACAAGAGACAACTTGAGAGTTAACAAGGTTCTCTCCCACTACGAATGTACTGCACTAGACTTTGTGTATTTATAGGTAAAACAACGAGTGGGTCAAATGGTGGATCTTCAATTTCTTGAGGATCCGCTTATCCTTGATATTATTCCTTTACATGTGATACTAATATTTCTACTAGTTTCACTTATATATTATCATGTTGAATTTCCAATTACGGTTCTCTTGTTTGTTCACCTAGAGATATATCTATCCCCTCTTGAACAATCAAGGGAACAGTGGATGAAGCTTCTAGAGATTATGGAAATTCTTGATCTGAGATAAATATCATCAAGAATAACCTAACTTAAGAGCTTATAATTTCTCATCTAGTCCTCCTTTAAGAAAATCATGTGAGTGCTCACTTAGATTATCTTGTCCTTAAGACTAAATAAGAAATCATCCCTTGTTCTCTTAGGGTAGCCAAAAGATATGCACTCTTCCATACAAGATTCCATCTTATTTGACTTTTGTTGTAGGACGTGTGCCGTAGCACCCTAAATCCGAATATGGTTTGATCTGGGCTTGCACCCTTTCCATAATTCTTTAAGTGTCATTACAACAAACTTTGACGGAACCAAGTTAAGAAGGTACATTTCCTTCTCCTAGGCATCTCCATTGAACAACATTGGCAAAGATGAATAACTGAACATGATTTGCACCAAATCTAGAAATGTTTGAATTTTGCATACCGCAACATCATTCAACTAATGCATTCCTAGAGTTGACAGTTAAGAAAACTATCCCCTCTTAAATCAGGTAAGACCTGAACTTACCAGACAGGTAGCCAAACACTTTAGTAGACTAAAGTGTTTTGATTTGAACTCCTAAATGATTTTCTGCCTCAAACTTAAAACTCTTGAAATTTTCCAAAAGCTTTAGACTTATGGCGCACTAGGTTCATCTGTCCAAATCCAGAGCAAACATTCATATAATGAAGTACTCAACACCTCTTCTGGTCTGAACGCTAATTGGTCCACATACATTAGTATGAACCAGTTCCAGTTGAATAGTTGCGCAAACCTTTTTAGCCCTTGTAGGATTGCTTGGTCATTTTACCTTCAAAATAGGACTAACATGTAGCTGTTAGTTAAAAGATTCTTGACCTTTCAGTATCTCTTTTAACTAAAACATGTTTCCTACCTGAGATAATGTGACTCAATCACAAAAGCCAAAGATATGTTTCATTTGAGACTTTTATTTCTTTGGTGAAAATCCTTGTTCATCATCCTTTCCATTCAACACAAAAAATTTAGGCGGTATAGGACAAAGGTAATAAAGACTATTTAAACAATGTACCAGAACAAACAAGACGAAGATGAACTTCGAAATGTAACTGAGGAATCAATTGCATTGTCAACCCATGTTTTAATCAAAACAACTAACAATAATTGAATTCCTCCTTAAATCTGGAACAAATAAACAGTCACCCAAAATCATAGTCTTATAAATAACTTGTCCTACTGCAAAAGCAGACACAAGTTCCCATTTTTAAGCTTAAAATATCTATGTCCATTGCTGACAGGTATGCCATGTTTGAACTACTGCAAAGAGTAACAAACATGATCAGTGATTCCTGAATCAATAATTCAGTCACTGATCAGGCCTTGATATGCCCATGTCTGGTTCTTTTCATCACCTCTGGGCAATTTTTCTTTCAGTATCCCTTCAGTCTGCACTTGAAGAACTTGCCTTGCAGCTTCTGCATAGCAACTGGTTTGACAACTGATAATCAAGTTGTTTTGTTCTTGTTACCACCCTTGGGTTTCCCTTTGGATTTAACAAGACTCTTAGCAAAATCTGCACCGACTGCATTCTGTCTAGCAGAGCTGCTAGACGCAGCAAACATGTCATTAAGAGTCTGAAGCATTTCTACTCCACTCTTAATCATGTACACTTGCTTCTGCAAGTATTTGAAAAAAAAATGACAGTAATATAGCAGGGACCTACCATATATGCCCTTTCCCAATCTGAGAAATGCATCTTAGTTTCCTTAGACGCATCCTCTGCAGGTTGCTATGGCCCTCGCATTGTCAGGACAAATTTTAGCTTCCATGTTTTAGAACAATATCAAAAATTTGCTTTTCACTTATTCATAGTTGGTACAATCTAGAGGTTTTTGACTCAAAATCATTTCTAAGATATTTTCTGAAAAACATATGAAGCACACAATTACAAACAAATAATGCAATAAACAAATGATGTACAAGTATATTCTCATAACTACTCTTGTTTATTGTTAACAATCCTTTAGTTTATCTTTACAAGGCTTACGATGGGCAAGTCACTTGTAAAAACTAAAATTGTTATTTGGGCCTTCAGTGCCATTGCCAGAGTCTCGATGGGAGGGTTAGCAATTTTACCAAAGTTGAATGTAATTAACCATTGTTTAATTTCAAAATTATCCTTAGTGTCTAAGCATTGCCGACGATGGGCCGTACAATACTTTACTAAAATTTTGAAATTATTAAGATTTAATCTAGTGAAATCTGATTATCCTTATCCGATGGGGCTTCAGCGATAACCATTTCACTAATAAACCCACAAATGGAGCCCGCAGGTTTTAAAATTAATTAATTTTTAAAACCTTCACCCATTCAACATTTTTGTTTGAGAATTTTCATAATCTCTGTCGAATTCATTGTTTAATTTCAAAATTGTCTTTAATAACTTAGTATTGTCGACGATGGGCCGTACAATACTTTATTAAAATTTTGAAATTGTAAGACCCAATAAGATCCAATCATGTTTATCCGTTGGGGCCTCACATGATTATTTTATTGACAGGTCCACAATGCGCCTGGAGGTTAAATTAATTTCTTAATTTAAATCTCCTCCCATAATTATTTAGGTCCAATCTAATAAAATCCAATCATACTTGACCGATGGGGCTTTACATGATTATTTTATTAATGGTCCTATATTGCCCTTGAAGGTTAAATTAATTTCTTAATTTAAATCTCCTTTCATTCAACACAAGCATTATTTTGCAATTTCCAAGAATTATTTAATTGAGAGTATCCTTTGTTTGATTTCAAAAACTATGTAAGCAAGAGCGCCGATGAACGTGCATCACTGAGCTTATCTGAATTTGAAATCTCTAGTACATGGAAATAGGATCACTTACGTCAGCATGTGCTCCAAACAATCATGATACATGAATGTTGTATGCAGCGTGTGTTATTCCATGACCATTCAGAAAACCCACAAATTTCTCGCAAAATAAAAGAATTCTCTTGGGAAATTTTCTTACTTATTTGTCTTGATTTTAAACTCCAAAAATAACCAATTTGATTATTCTAGATTTACCAAAATCATAATAATTAAATTAATTTAAAATTAATATAACCATTAATCTAGATTTTGTTTCCAAAATCTTGATAATCATAATTTTTTTACCGGAATATTTAAAAATCAAAAACTACGCGCATAAACTATCATGCTAGTCGGTAATGACATAATAGTAAATATGCACGTATGACATGTGATCATGCAACAATATAGCACCCTTCTTCTCCTATCCTATGACATGTCATCCCAGATATATGTTAATGACAATAAG
>JAVKPL010001664.1:0-16827 GCA_032173675.1 Gastrolobium villosum
CAAACCATTTTTCCTACTTTTAAATGTGTTTATTTGGTTTAATTGGGCCCACATTTTGAAATAGGCCAACTAATCATTTTTATGATTAAGTTTAGAAATCTTTCTTTTTTAAAATAATAGGAGTAAGAATAAATAACATAACTTAATAGAATAAAGCAGAAAAAATATACAGGATAAAAAATAAAAAAGGTATAACACAAAAATAACCATACTATACATGTTCCTTATTATTTGTTTGCATTTAGATGATTTATTGTTAATTTTTATTGAGTATTTGATTTTCTATTTAGTGTGGTGCCAAATTATAATTTTTACCTTAATTAATTATATAATAAGTAAAAAAAAAAAAACAAACAGGTACCAAGGCACCTGCTGGCTTGGATGTGGCTACGCCACTGAAATATTTCAGTCGATTCATCGCTTTGTAGCTAGTTCAATTCGGGACGAATTTCGAAATTAAGGTTTTAAACTCCTTCCAAAGATGATACTAGAGAAGATCAAACACATGCTCTCACCTTCACCTGCTCAGTTCCCTGATACCAATTGAGCTATCATCATTTGATAAAGGAAAACATTTTTTAATATTCCTTAGGTGGTGTTTGGTTGGAGCTTTTTGTGAGGATACCTAGGCATATGAAATTGAGTTTTTGTGTTATCCATGTTTGGTAAAAAAATTACAAAATTTTCCTATGTAACTTGGTTCCCCATCATTTTATAATTGTGTGTAAAAATGGATGAGAAGCACTATTCAACTTACCCACTTCTAACATGGTATTTGGGAGAAAGATGGGTAAATGGCAAAAAACAACATATGCACGGTACAACTTACAACTTTTTTTCCCAGTAATATTTTTACTCAACCAAATAACGTTTTTTACATTTTCCTACTAAACTCACTTTCCAACCATTTCCCTATCAATTACATTTCCCTAGTATTCAAAAAAATTCTCCTCAACCAAACGTCCCCTGGTGTGTTTGGTATAGGGTATCTCAAAATTTTGCTAGGCATATAGAAGTGGGTAAATTGGTTGTCCACATTTGGTACAGGTGATTCAAAAAGTTGCCTACCTAACCGATTTTCCTAGTAATTGAGCTTTGTATACTAAATTGGACAAAAAACTCTTTTTGAAATCCTACTTCGTTGGTGGTATTCAACAGATAACCAGGTAAGTGAAAATGGGTAAAAAAAGGAGTTTCCAAATATAGATTCATAGAATTTCACTCAATTTACCCAGTAATATTTTCCCCAACCAAACATCCTTTTTTTTAACTTTTCTACCTAACTCATTTTCTCTGCAGTCCCTACAAAGTATATTTTTCTGGTTAAAAAAAAATCACCTGTACCAAATTCTCCCTAAGAAACAACATGGCAGTAAAACTATGCTTTGGCCTTATGGGTTTCATATGTAAAAGGTGTGCCTAATCGAAAAGGACCTTGCAAAGAAGTCTAGGCAAAAGCCTAATGAAAGGAAAGCAATTTTTGAAGATTCTTTAAAAAGAAACAACGTAGCTGTTTGACCAGTTTGGAGTTATTTTCGTTTAAATTTACGAATTTGGTATTTGATTTTGAGATATTACTGTTTGGGGTCTTTGAGTGCCCCATGGGGTACCCCACGCCTCTAAATGACGCACAGACCCCCCAGCGGCACTAATTGTTTCTACTTAAGTCCCGAACGTACCCCCAACGGCACTTTTTGATTTGTCATTGAATTGTTGATATTGGTACTTCAACTATAGCTCCATAAAAAATTACATACAGCATTTTTACTTTACTTTTCAGTTTTCCAATGAAATCAGTAAAAATTTTGTAATCTCTTCTGATGACATCTGTGACGTTGCTTTTTACCTCCCTTGTATTCTACAATTTTTGTATGCAGCTTTTTTGCAGAGTGTTTAACATTCTACGTGAGAATAATTTTGTGGTCGATTATTTTCCAAACGGAACCTTTGGTCAATTAGCTTTGTGCTTGCAGGGATAATTATTTTTTGTTTTTTATTACTTAAGTGTCGAACTTACCTCTTTATAAGTGCTGGATTATTAGGTTTAAGAGTTTAACCTGGATTTAATCCGCTAAAACTCAGTCTCTCCTTAATAACCCAAGTAGAACAACAAAATTGAGCAAGAGTTGAACCACGAAAATAGCAGATATGATTATCTCAGAGGACCGAAGAATTAGATGAGAGGATCCTACTAGAAAGCTATCTATTTGCTTATTAGGGGACTCTTACCTGTTCCTTAGAGTTTTCGAGCATTGCCACCTTGTTTTTTTTAAAAGAACTTTGATTCTACATTTAGCAGCATTTTCTGAGCAAGCAGAGGTAGTAGGTTATCCCTGCAAGCACAAAGCTAATTGACCAAAGGTTCTGTTTGGAAAATAATCGACCACAAAATTATTCTCACGTAGAATGCTAAACACTCTGCCAAAAAGCTGAACACAAAAATTGCAAAATACAGGGGAGGTAAAAAGCAACCTCACAGTTGTCATCAGAAGAGATTACAAAATCTTTACTGATTTCATTGGAAAACTCAAGAGTAAAGTGAAAATGCTCTATGTAATTTTTTATGGAGCTATAGTTGAAGTACCAATATCAACAATCGAATGACAAATCAAAAAGTGTCGTTGGGGGTACGTTCGGGAGTTAAGTAGAAACAATTAGTGCCGCTGGGGGGGGGGGGGGGGTCTGCTCGGCACTGCCTTCGAACAAAAAAAAAACATTACATTAGTGCCGCTGGGGGTCTGTGCGTCATTTAGAGGCGTGGGGTATCTCATGCGGCACTCAAAGACCCCAAATAGTAATATCTCAAAATCAAATACCAAATTCGTAAATTTAAACAAAAATAACTCCAAACTGGTCAAACACCCTATAACAACATGGTAGTAAAATCTATATTCAATAATGCACCGAAAAAATTTGACATGTCATGTCTAACACTTTTCGACACTTTGATACTCCTGATACTCTAACACACGTTGAAGAGACTCAAAGAAAGTTTAAAAGTTACGTTGCATTGTATTTTTAGTCCCAACTATTAGATTCGCTAGATTACTATTATCATTTTATTGAGTTTAATATAAATATTTATGATATATTCTTTTCTTTGCAAAATTAATGGACATTATAAATATAATTTTATTTTGTGGTTAAATTATTGAATATTAAATATAATATACATTATATAAATTAAAAATATTATTTAATATCGTGTTATATTTCGTATCTTATATCAATATCGGTATCCGTGTAACGTAGAATAAAATTATGCTTTGGCGTTATGGATTTCATATGTAAAAGGTGTGCTGAATCGAAAAGGGCCCACCTTGCAGAGAAGTCTAGGCAAAAGCCTAATGAAAGGAAAGCAATTTTTGAAGATTCTTTAGGAAACAACGTGGCAGCAAGCCTATAACAACATGACAGTAAAACTTATGAGTACTGATACATCAAAAAAATTAATGTGTTATGTTCGATATTTTCTACACTCCAACACGTGTTAAAGAGATTTAAAAAAAATTTAAAGGTTATTTTGCGTTGCGTTTTTAATTTTAACTATTAGATTCGTTAGATTACGATTATCATTTTATTGAATTTAATATAAATATTTGTAATATCTTCTTTTCTTTGCAAAATTGATGGATATTATAAGCTCAATTTTATTTTTTGGTTAAATTATTGAATATTAAATATAATATATATTAAATAAATTAAAAATATTATTTAATATCAAAATATATCATAACGTGTCAAAATTTAACATTTTTTAAATTTAACATGTCAGAGTGTTATTTTATTTCCATATCCCGTATCGATATCAATGTTGGTGCAATATATAGTAAGGGTAAAGCTACTATCATGTAACATGATCTAAATAATTTTTTCTACTCAAACAAAAATGCATGTGGGTCCTATATATATAATAAAAACAAAATAAAAAATACTCGTGTAGAAACCAATGAATGAGTAAATAAAAAAAATTATATCATGTTACATGATATTAATTTTTCCCATATAGTAATGGGTTTCATGCATAAAAAGTGTCCCTAAACGAAAAGGGCCCACCTTGCAGAGAAGTCTAGGCACAAGCCAAATGAAAGGAAATTTTTTTGAAGATTCCTTAAAGCCTATGCTTTGGTCTAATGGGATAGATGGTGATGTGGGGACCAAAGACACAAGAAGTCTAAATTTTTGTAATGGTCATGAGGGGACCAAAGACACAAAAGTCTAAATTTTTATGCTATCATAAAGATGAAACCACTGAGTGCAATGATGTTGTTATTCACGGATGAAAATCCTTTATTGGATGATTGGCTCGTGTCAAGATAAGTTTAGAAATGTTAATATTCAATTAAATTGTTCCACCAACACTAACACAAGACTATTCAGTGTGTTTTTTTCTCACTCGTACACTTCCTGGGAAAACTTTCCAGGAGGTCACCCATCCCAGAATTACTCAAAACTTTCCAGGAGGTCACCCATCCCAGAATTACTCCAAGTCAAGCACGCTTAACTGTGGAGCTCTTCCGTTCCGGGCTACCGAAAAGAATATGTATCTTATTAGTATAGGTAGTATCAATTAATTCTTATAAGCTATTCCTAACTGTGGAGTCTCACATCTGTACAGTCTTTGGAATCCCTCTCTTTCGGGTATCGATTCGATTCATCCATGCATATAACCCCACTGAAAGTCTGTCAGAAACCGCTCCTTAACCGTGCCTCTTTGCACCGGCGATCACTCCCCACCCTCGTCAGTGCTCGTCATGTTACATTACACACTTATAGGGATTTTGGACATGACAAATGCATTTTTTGAAATATTTCGTTGATTTAGTTCTTTGACCAAACATATTAGCGAATGTACCAAGTGGTTACGTATTTATTCCTATACCTGACACATTTCATGTGATAACAAAAGTGAAACTATCCGCAATAGCTTTCTCATTTCCAACCAGAAAAACAAAGCATAAGGAGATGATACCTGGCAGGAAGACTTCATGGAGGAACCGAGTGAACCGCTTGATCCTAAGCTAGGGGCCATCAATGATTTGGGTTTCCAAATAATTTATGGGGAAGACGGTTCTGTCAAATTTAGATGCACCGAAGAGGCGAAGCAAAGGTTGAGAAGCCCATGGAAGAATGCGATCATAGTGAAGTTGCTAGGTAAGAAGGTAGGCGTCATGTATATGAAGTCTAGAGGGCCGACCCAGTTCAAATACCCACTTCGTGAGTGTCTGGGGAAGGGAATACTCTAGGCAGTCTTTCCCCTGCTTTTTGCAGAGAGACTGATTCGAACCCGCGACCTGACACACCACGGCAAGCAAGCTTACCGCCAAGCCAAGCCGGCCCATGTATATGAAGTCTAAGCTGGAAAATTTGTGGTCAAAGCATGGAGCCATTATGGTTGCAGATCTGGGTAACGATTTTTACTCGGTGAGGTTCTCTAGCATGGAGGACTTGAATCTGGCCTTAACTGGAGGACCATGGGTCCTAATGGGTCATTATCTTGCCATAAGGAGATGGGAGCCTCTATTCAATCCTCACAACGCTAATATCCACAAAGTCGCCGCTTGGATTCGTCTGCCAGGTATTCCACAAGAATTTTGTGTGTTATCTGTGTTAAAAATGATAGGAACCGCTGTGGGAAAAGTTCTAAAAGTTGATAAAACAACCTCTTCGGGTGATAAGGGAAATTTGCTAGGCTATGTGTTGAACTTGATTTATCCCAGCCGTTGAGGGGAGAATATATAATTGAGGAAAAAATATTTAAGGTGGAGTATGAAGGATTGTATTTGATATGTCTTCATTGTGGTAAATATGGCCACAATTCGGAAAAGTGTCCTGATGTTATAAAACCGGTGGAGGTTAGTAATACTGCTAAGCAGGGTGAGGCAGTGGATTGTTCTACAGAGTCTGGAAGTGCTGTGTGTAACCAGGGTGTGGGCCGGATGGTTGTGCAAAGGAAAAAGTTTCCTAATCAGAAACCTCCCCAGAAGCAAGTAGGGGTTAATGGGAGAGCTTTTGGAGAGGATATCTCCAATAAGAAGAACTTCAGCCTGAAATCCAAATCGACAGTGCCCAATGTGGGACAGGATACTTTGAATCACAAGCCTATCATTAACCAGTCTGGTCAAGGGTCAGGGAAGGCTAAGGAAAACAATGTTGGATCCAATGCTCAACCTATTTCCCTGGATCCAGATAAAAAATCTGGTACAAGGAAAAAAAAATCTACTGCTAAGGCCACTTATAAACCCAAGAGCCACGAAAAGAGTAAGTTGTTTGTGTTTAACTCGGATCCCCTTGCAGCAGCAAAAAGCTCTAAAGTTATAGAGATCCCATCATCCAGTTCGGTTACAAGTTTGGTTGTTTGTAAGCCTGATCAGATTCTTGAGCTTAATTCCCAAACTGAACCTGCTTGCTGTACTAGTACTCAGAATCCCTTTATTGAAGTAGAGAAGGATCTGTGTTCTAAAATTTCTTCAACCAAGATCAGTTGTAACCGGGTCCCTCCTTCCAATTGTAATTTAAATGTGGATGTGAGAGAGAATTCGGATATGGAAATTGGAAAACTTAGTAGCATTGTTCAACTTCCAGATGTTGAGCCTCCGGATAGAGCTATTCTGGATGGTATGGAATTAGAGAGTAGTTCAGGTAATGTTGCGTTGGATCATTTGATTGAGAGTAACCAGGAACTCTGTAATCTTGGATCAGATATGGTTATCCAACGAATTGCCTCGTTTGGAATTGTAGGGGTGCTGCCAAAAAAGCTTTTAAAACATCCCTTAGGAATTTCATCCGGAAGTACAAGATCAGTTTGGTTGCCATCTTGGAACCTAGAATTAGTGGTGCTTTAGCTCTAAAGAAAATTAAACAGCTTGGTTTTAAGCAGTTTGCTATTGAAGAAGCGGTTGGTTTTTCTGGTGGTATTTGGATCTGCTGGAAATAGGATATTTGTAAAGTGTCTATCATTGAAAAATCCAGTCAATTCATCCATATGTCCTGTCTGGTCCATTCAGGGAGTTCCTTTCTGTTAACTGTTGTTTATGCTAATCTCAGGGAGGATATTCGTGAGACTCTCTGGTTGGATCTTAAGAGGATCAGTGCTAATGTGGTGGGTCCTTGGGCCATGATGGGAGATTTTAATGAAATTGCTTCTGTTAAGGAGAAAAAAGGTGGTGCCCCTGTCAATGTGACTAGATGCCAGAATTTCTCCATTTTCCTCAATGCCTTTAATACTTTGGATCTGGGTTGTGGTGGTTTTTCCTTTACTTGGAAGGGGCCCAAGTGGCTTCATCTGGACAGGGTTTACAAGCGGCTGGATCGTGTTTGTGTTAATGCGGAGTGGAGAACTACCTTTGGTGATGCTCATGTTAAAGCTTTACCTCGGCTTAATTCTGATCATAACCCTCTCCTGCTCTCTTTGTTCTCTTCGAAGTCTTCTTGGAAAGAGAGGCCTTTTAGATTTATGGTTGCCTAGCTTGATCATATGACTTTCTCCCATTTTCTCAGATATATGTGGAAGCCTCATCAAAATATTAATCTCAGCCTCCTTGATCTTATTGAGCCTCTTAAATCTTGGAACAAAAGAGTTTTTGGTTGTATCCATCGTAGGAAAGAGTTGCTCCTCTCGAAAATTCAAACAATTCAATTGAACACTTCTAGTCAGCTGGACCAGTCTCACAATAGCCTGGATATTGCCCTTCAGGATGAGTTCAATAGAGTTTTGGAGCAAGAAGAAGCTCTTTGGTTCCAAAAAGCCAGATGCAATTGGATAGCTGATGGGGACCGCAATACAAAATTCTACCACACTACTACTATTATCAGGAGAGCTAGGAATAAAATCTTAGAGCTTAGGAATGATGCTGGTCATTGGGTGAGGGAAGAAGAAAATCTGATTGAGCTCATTCATTCTTTTTTTAGCAATTTATTTGCGGAGGAAGTGCCTAATAGACCCTGGAATATCACTACTCACACCTGGCCTGGTCTTGATGAAGCCGATCTGAATACCCTGAATGATCCCATCTCGGAGTTAAGGGTTAAAGAAGCTTTTTTCTCTATGAATGGTCTTAAGGCTCCTGGTTCGGATGGTTTTCCTCCTATTTTCTTCCAAAGAAATTGGGATTTACTTCACTCTCAAGTGATTGATAGTGTGAAGCAGATCTGGTGTAATCCTAAGGTCGTGAGAGACTTGAACAAGACCTTCCTTGTGCTCATTCCAAAATTGTCTAAACCTGAAAAAATTTCTCAGTTCCGGCCTATTGCTTTGTGCTCAGTGCTTTACAAGGGAATCAGTAAAACCATTGTGGGGAAGCTTAAACCCATTCTGAACAAATTAATCTCCCCTCATCAGGTTAGTTTTGTCCCTAACAGACATATTCAGGATAACATTGTGATTGCTCAGGAGATGGTCCATTCCATGAGTATGATGAGAGGTAAAAGAGGTTTTTTTACTATTAAGATAGATCTCGAAAAAGCTTATGATAGAATGTCTTGGAACTTCATCCAGAGAGTTCTATCCGAGATCAACCTCCCTGCTACTCTGGTTAACCTGATTATGCAGTGTGTTTCTTCTATAGAGTTAGAGATCCTTTGGAATGGTTCTAAGGTGGGTAAAATTAATCCTAGCAGAGGCCTGAGACAAGGTGATTCTATATCTCCCTACATCTTCGTCCTTTGCATGGAGAAACTGTCTCACATCATTGCTGACTCTATAGACAGGAAAGATTGGAAACCTATGGCAGCTGGTAAAGGCGGTCCTAAAATTTCACATCTTCTCTTTGCCGATGACTTGCTTCTTTTTGGGGAAGCTAGCATGGATCAGATGAGGATTATCTTAAATTGTCTTGACAACTTTGGAAACATGTCAGGTCAAAAGTTCAGCTATTCCAAATGTAATATTTTTTTTTCTCCAAGAATGTGCCTTCTGAAATTGTTAATTCTATTGTGGAGTTGAGTGGCTTTGTCCATACCAAAAATATAGGAAGATATCTGGGCTATAGGATGAAACATGGGAGAATTAATAAGAATCACTATGGAGATATCCTTGACAGGGTAAATAATAGGCTTCAAGGGTGGAAAAAACAATGCCTCTCTATGGCTGGGAGAGTTACTCTGGCAAAATCGGTGTTATCTGCTATGCCTATGTTTCACATGCAGCATTGTCTTCTTCCTATAGGCATGTGCGAAGATATTGAGAAAATTCAAAGGAGCTTTATCTGGGGTGATTCTTCAGCTCACAAAAGAATTCATGCAGTTAGCTGGGATCAATTACAACTTCCTAAGAGTCAGGGAGGGTTAGGAATTATTAACCTGAGAAAACAGAATGAAGCCTTTCTCTAGAAGTGTGCCTGGTCAATCATTCAGTCTCCTACTCAGCTCTGGGCTAAGGTTCTGATTTCTAAGTATGGTAGGAAAAAAGACTTTTCGAAGGAGGTCATGTATAAAGTGTATGATTCACATCTCTGGAAAAGTTTATGCAGAATCTGGCCTACCATGTTGTGTAATTTAAACTGGCAAATTGGTAATGGGAGAAAAATTGATTTTTGGAAGGATAATTGGACTGGGCTTGGTTCCAATCTCCTATCCCTGTCATCTTGTTCCCCATCCATAGATGATATTAATCTGAAGATCAATCACAATCTTTTTGTTACTAATGAGGGTTGGAATGTTCATTATCTTGAGCATCATTTTGATACTGATGTGGTAAATAGCATCCTGGCTATTCCCCACCCAGTTGAAGATGTAGGTGAAGACTTTTTGGCTTGGAATAACTGGAAACCTGGAAAATCTGTTGTCAAAATTGCTTACAGTAATTGGCTGAGCTCTCTTCCCTATCCTGCTAGTAGTTGTTGGGATAGAATCTGGAGCTGGAAAGGGAAAGAGAGGGTGAAGCTTCTCTTGTGGAAGATGTTCCACAAAAGAATGCCGACTAAGGAAGCCATAGCCAAGTGGAGTGGTTCTGTGAACAGTTGTCTTTCTTGTCCTGACAAGGTGGAGACATGTCTTCATGTTTTTAGGGATTGCCAAAAAGCTTCAAAGGTTTGGCTTCTGCCTCTGTTTCAACCTCTCCTCCTGATTTTTTTAAACCTTGCTCTTTTAAGGATTGGATGTATTGTAATCTGTCTCATAGTAACAGGTTAAGGAGGGATTAGAGAGACTATTTTTTCATTGTTTGTAACGCTTTGTGGACTTGGAGAAACAAGGAGATCCATGAAGAGAACTATAAGAGGCCTTTTAATCCCTCTGTTGCTATTTCTGAATACTTGGAGGAAAGCGGGCTTTGTTTTAAAAAAACTATTCCAGACTGTCCTGCTTTGTCTCCCCCTTTTCGAAATTCTGTTTGGAAGGCTCCTCCTCATGACTTCTTTAAACTTAATGTTGATGGAGCTGCTACTGCTAATAGAGCTGCTTGTGCGGGTCTTCTTAGAGACTACAAGGGTTCCTTGACCAGTGGTTTTTCTGCATTTATTGGTTCTTGCTCCCCTTTACAAGCTGAGCTTTGGGCTTTGCTCAATGGTTTGGCCTTTGCTTGGAATTGTGGTTGGAAGAAGATAATGCTGGAATCTGATTGCCTTCAAGCTATTAGCCTTCTTACCAATGGTGGTAATGATACTCGTAAGCTTCCTTTGGTAGCTAAGATTCGAGTTTTTCTAAACAAGGATTGGATTGTGCTGTTGTCCCATATTCCTAGGAGTTGCAACAAGTGTGCTGATTGGATTGCTAAAAATGCTTTGTTGGATTCTCCTGGCATCTGCACTCTTTCGTCTCCTCAAAGGGAGCTTATTAATTTGCTAGCTGCTGATATCTTAGATCTTGGATTGGAGGTTGCTCCTATCAGCTAGTTTTGGTCATCTAGTTTCTTTGTTTTTCTGTTTTAGCTTCCTTCTGTTTTGGTTTGTTTTCCTTTGTTTTTGTTGTCGTTGTTCTAGCTGTTTGTTTCTGGGGCTTTGCCCCTTTTATTTATCAAAAAAAAAGCAAAGTGTTTTTTCTTTTTAGAATTATTTCATTGGCGGAGCCAGGATTTATTTTAGCCGGGGCTAAAAAAATTTCCTTATCAAATTATAATTACAAAAATCTATTAGGAAAAAAATTTACATAAAATTTTAAAAGTAATAGAATTAATGTTATTTTAACATATAATAGTTATTTATTTAAAATTTAGAATATAATATAAAATAAAATTAGTAAAGAAAGTGCAAATTATATATACCTATATGAAGTTTTCATGTGATTTCTATGCACATTTTCATGTGATCTTTGATAACATTATTTCATGTGATGTTAATGAAAGCTTATTTCATGTGATATTAATGAGAATTGATTTCATGCGGTCTTTGTGAATAAAATTCTTTATTTTTTATTTTAATTTAATTTGGGCTACCAATTTGGTAGGTCTTACAAGTCGTATTCGGTTTTTTTAGTTTTTTATAATATAGCAGACCATAAATCAAGTATTTAATAGGCTAATAGGTCAGTATAGGTTCCAAATGTTTTACATAAGCTTAGGCTATCAAAGTCAAAGTTTGGCTTAAGTCGACTCATTTATACCCCTAGCTGTGACATGTGAAGAACATTAACATAGAGGGACAATAAACTCCACAATTAAAAAGAAACATGGAATAATCAGCGACAAATGTCTACAATCATTTAAATGACATTGGATCCACATAAATCATTTAAATAGTGTTTAGATATTTTAAAAATTTTAAAAATACAAAAAAAAGAAGAAGTTGTTAATGGATATGTATAAGAAATTTTCATACTCCGTATATATACAAATATCTACATTAATTTTTCTCTTTAACAGTTTTCACTAATTAATAACCAAAATTCACATTCTTGTTGTGAAATAAAATACAAATAACACCAATAAACATTTCAATTCCATTACCAATAACAACTGTAGCTCTACATTAAAATAATTTTTTTTTAAAGGTAAACGTAAAATAACACTCCATTTTTCAAAAGAGACAAAATCAATAACTACAACCACACAAAAAAAAGTTAATAAAATAAAGGGGGCATAAATTTCACTCATGTTAGAAACACCCAATAAACAATTATGTTCAGCAAAGACAAAGAATTTCACTTTATAATTTTTTGTGAATCAATTTTTTCGCCAACGGATAATATAATTACCAATGCATATTCCAAGAACATGTATCCGTAAAATCTTGAAGAAAGGAACGAAACATCGTGCCTTGTCGCAGAATGGCTGGGTCCCGGGTGATGAGTGCGATTAAGAAAAAAAAATGTTAGATAAAAACCTCAATTGGAAAAAGATGAAAGAAGAAGAAGAAGAAGAAATTAAGAAGAAAGAAATATGTTATCTAGTCATACACGGAAAGCAGCTTCATATCTTCATCTGTTACCACTGTTACAATTTTAGCTAGGTCAACTTACAATTTTAGCTAGGGCCTAATTATAATTACTTATATAATTATATACACGAAGGAAAGTTCTTACATTTGGGAATTAGGTTTTTGACTATTCTTTGTGTGCAATAACCCAAAACACAATAGTTCAATGGACCTTCATATTCCATAATTATAGTCATATTATTCATTTGGTTTCATGATTGTTACTTTCAAAGGTTAAGTGTTTGTTCTTTTAAATGACACAAATTGTGTCCTTTTAGTTTTTAACACAATGTCTTACCGGTAAGACATAGTTATAACATGAAAAATAGTTTTTTCTCTCTCTCCACGTCAGCTGAAGTGACTGTGGAAATAGAAAAAAAATTCATATTATAACTATGTTTTCCAGGAAAGATATAGTATCAAAAACTAAAATGATACAACCTTGTGTCCTTTAGAAAGACAAACCATTTTTCCTACTTTTAAATGTGTTTATTTGGTTTAATTGGACCCATATTTTGAAATAGGTCAACTAATCACTTTTGTGATTAAGTTTAGAAATCTTTCTTTTTTAAAATAATCGGAGTAAGAATAAATAACATAACTTATTAGAATAAAGTAGGAAAAAAATATACAGGATAAAAAATAAAAAAGGTATAACACAAAAATAACCATACTATACATGTTCCTTATTATTTGTTTGCATTTAGATGATTTATTGTTAATTTTTATTGAGTATTTGATTTTCTATTTAGGTGGTGCCAAATTATAATTTTTACCTTAATTAATTATATAATAAGTAAAAAAAACAAGCAGGTACCAAGGCACCTGCTGGCTTGGATGTGGCTACGCCACTAAAATATTTCAATCGATTCATCGCTTTGTAGCTAGTTCAATTCGGGACGAATTTCGAAATTAAGGTTTTAAACTCCTTCCAAAGATGATACTAGAGAAGATCAAACACATGCTCACCTCACCTTCACCTGCTCATCATCATTTGATAAAGGAAAACACTTTTTAATATTCCTTAGGTGGTGTTTGGTTGGAGTTTTTTGTGAGGATACCTAGGCATATGAGATTGGGTTTTTGTGTTATCCATGTTTGGTAAAAAAAATTACAAAATTTTCCTAGCTAACTTGGTTCCCCATCATTTCATAATTGTGTGTAAAAATGGATGAAAAGCACTGTTTAACTTACCAACTTCTAACATGGTATTTGGGAGAAAGATGGGTAAATGGCAAAAAGCAACATATGCACAGTACAACTTACAACTTTTTCCAGTAATATTTTTACTCAATCAAACAATTTTTTTTACATTTTCCTACCAAACTCACTTTCCAACCATTTCCCTATCAATTACATTTCCCTAGTATTCAAAAAATTTCTCCTCAACCAAACGCCCCCTATGGGTGTGTTTGGTATAGGGTATCTCAAAATTTTGCTAGGCATCTGGAAGTGGGTAAATTGGTTGTCCACGTTTGGTACAGGAGATCCAAAAATTTGCCTACCTAACCGATTTCCCTATCAATTGAGTTTTGTATGCAAAATTGGACAAAAAACTCTGTTTTGAAATCCTACTTCGTTGGTGGTATTTGACGGATAACTAGGTAAGTGAAAATGGGTAAAAAAAGGAGTTGCCAAATATAGATTCATAGAATTTCACTCAATTTACCCAGTAATATTTTCCCCAACCAAACATTCTTTTTTTTAACTTTTCTACCTAACTCACTTTCTCTGCAGATCCCTACAAATTATATTTTTCTGGTTAAAAAAAAAAATCACATGTACCAAATTCTCCCTAAGAAACAACATGACAGTAAAACTATGCTTTGGCCTTATGGGTTTCATATGTAAAAAGTGTGCCTAATCGAAAAGGACCTTGCAGAGAAGTCTAGGCAAAAGCCTAATGAAAGGAAAGCAATTTTTGAAGATTCTTTAAAAAGAAACAACGTAGCTGTTTGACCAGTTTGGAGTTATTTTCGTTTAAATTTACGAATTTGGTATTTGATTTTGAGATATTATTGTTTGGGGTCTTTGAGTGCCCCATGGGGTACCCCACGCCTCTAAATGACGCACAGATCCCCCAGCGACACTAATGTAATGATTTTTTTTTTTTTTTTTTGTCCGGACTTAGTGCCGAGCAGACCCCCCCAGCGACACTAATTGTTTCTACTTAAGTCCCGAACGTACCCCCCAACGACACTTTTTGATTTGTCATTAAATTGTTGATATTGGTACTTCAACTATAGCTCCATAAAAAATTACATACATCAATTTTACTTTACTTTTCAGTTTTCCAATGAAATCAGTAAAAATTTTGTAATCTCTTCTGATGACATCTGTGACGTTGCTTTTTACCTCCCCTGTATTCTACAATTTTTGTATGCAGCTTTTTGGCAGAGTGTTTAACATTCTACGTGAGAATAATTTTGTGGTCGATTATTTTCCAAACGGAACCTTTGGTCAATTAGCTTTGTGCTTGCAGGGATAATTGTTTTTTGTTTTTTATTACTTAAGTGTCGAACTTACCCCTTTATAAGTGCTGGATTATTAGGATTAAGGGTTTAACCTGGATTTAATCCGCTAAAACTCAGTCTCTCCTCAATAACCCAAGTAGAACAACAAAATTGAGCAAGAGTTGAACCACGAAAATAGCAGATATGATTATCTCAGAGGACCAAAGAATTAGATGAGAGGATCCTACTAGAAAGCTATCTATTTGCTTATTAGGGGACTCTTACCTGTTCCTTAGAGTTTTCGAGCATTGCCACCTTGTTTTTTTTAAAAGAACTTTGATTCTACATTTAGCAGCATTTTCTGAGCAAGCAGAGGTAGTGGGTTATCCCTGCAAGCACAAATCTAATTGACCAAAGGTTCTATTTGGAAAATAATCGACCACAAAATTATTCTCACGTAGAATGTTAAACACTCTGCCAAAAAGCTGAACACAAAAATTGCAAAATACAGGGGAGGTAAAAAGCAACCTCACAGTTGTCATCAGAAAAGATTACAAAATCTTTACTGATTTCATTGGAAAACTCAAGAGTAAAGTGAAAATGCTCTATGTAATTTTTTATGGAGCTATAGTTGAAGTACCAATTTCAACAATCCAATGACAAATCAAAAAGTGTCGTTGGGGGGTACGTTCGGGACTTAAGTAGAAACAATTAGTGCCGCTGGGGGGGGAGGGGTCTGCTCGGCACTGCCTCCGAAAAAAAAAAAACCATTACATTAGTGCCGCTGGGGGGTCTGTGCGTCATTTAGAGGCGTGGGGTATCTCATGCGGCACTCAAAGACCCCAAATAGTAATATCTCAAAATCAAATACCAAATTCGTAAATTTAAACAAAAATAACTCCAAACTAGTCAAACACCCTATAACAACATGGTAGTAAAATCTATATTCAATAATGCACCGAAAAATTTGACATGTCATGTCTAACACTTTTCGACACTTTGATATTCCTGATGCTCTAACACACGTTGAAGAGAGACTCAAAGAAAGTTTAAAAGTTACGTTGCATTGTATTTTTAGTCCCAACTATTAGATTCGCTGGATTACTATTATCATTTTATTGAGTTTAATATAAATATTTATGATATCTTCTTTTCTTTCGAAATTAATGGGCATTATAAATATAATTTTATTTTATGGTTAAATTATTGAATATTAAATATAATATACATTATATAAATTAAAAATATTATTTAATATCGTGTTATATTCCGTATCTCATATCAATATCGGTATCCGTGTAACGTAAGAATAAAATTATGCTTTGGCGTTATGGATTTCATATGTAAAAGGTGTGTTGAATCGAAAAGGGCCCACCTTGCAGAGAAGTCTAGGCAAAAGCCTAATGAAAGGAAAGCAATTTTTGAAGATTCTTTAGGAAACAACGTGGCAGCAAGCCTATAACAACATGACAGTAAAACTTATGAGTACTGATACATCAAAAAAATTAATGTGTTATGTTCGATATTTTCTACACTCCAACACGTGTTAGAGACTTAAAAAAATTTAAAAGTTATTTTGCGTTGCGTTTTTAATTTTAACCATTAGATTCGTTAGATTACGATTATCATTTTATTGAATTTAATATAAATATTTGTAATATCTTCTTTTCTTTGCAAAATTGATGGATATTATAAATTTTATTTTATTTTTTGGTTAAATTATTGAATATTAAATATAATATATATTAAATAAATTAAAAATATTATTTAATATCAAAATATATCATAACGTGTCAAAATTTAACATTTTTTAAATTTAACATGTCAGAGTGTTATTTTATTTCCATATCCCGTATCGATATCAATGTTGGTGCAATATATAGTAAGGGTAAAGCTACTATCATGTAACATAATCTAAATAATTTTTTCTACTCAAATAAAAATGCATGTGAGTCCTATATATATAATAAAAACAAAATAAAAAAGACCCACTGTAGAAACCAATGAATGAGTAATGTAAAAAA
>JAVKPL010001665.1:0-17127 GCA_032173675.1 Gastrolobium villosum
CCATGACAGTGCCATAAACACTCTTTTGCTCCTCCTCTGGAATGCATCTTCTGATTACTCCATCTGAACATCTATAGAAGAGGTATGGTTCATCCCAGATGTATCTCCTCACATCATGCAGAAATTTCTTCCTTTGTTGGTAAGTGAAATCCCTTGGCATGGCTCTAGCAGCTTTGTAGTTAGAAAAATCAGCAAACCATGGTGGGGTGTTACTAATCAAGACTTGATCTTGCACTAACTTTGTACTAATGGCGAGTACCTGTTCATCAGGAAACTCTTCCTTGATCACTACTTCCGGACCCTCTTGTAAGTCTGTCTCTGTGAAAATTATTCCCGCCTCAATTCTTGGTCAAATTATACCCATGATATGTCAAATTGAAGCTTGAGGTGTCTAGTTTATTGTATGAAAATTTGAGAGTAATTGGCGGATTGGTTTGTCCGAAATCATGGAAAGAGTGAGCGCTGTTTGGTGTCCTGTTTGAGGGTGGCTGGTAGTTTTGCTTGTCCAACTTCAAACGGTGATAACCGGAGCAAAAGAGAACTTTTGGAGCATGTGATAGCTTGTTGGAAAGATAATTAAGTCTAGAATAACATACTAAAATATGAGAGATTTGCAACCCGCGGATTTTCTGCAGTATCCAAAAGACTGAACCATGTTCGAAAAGGTAAAAATCGTAATAGTGAGATTTAGGCTAAATGGGTTTATGGGAACCCCTTAGTGACTTGAGAGAAGTATTATATGATAGTTAGGCAATTAATATTATTATTCCGCATTTAGTTTTCAATTATGGTCACAGCTTTTATCCATTACGCTTTATTATTGTTTTAAATGCTCGTGTAATGAAAAGGAAAAAGCTTACTCGCATTTTTATAAATGAACTGCTGTGATTGTAACTGCGCTTAATATCATAATCAAGTTAACAATACCGGTACGTAACAGGATGTTACAGGAGAAGACGGTGGCTTGAGGCGTCTTCGCGAGTCACCTCGTCGCCTCCCACGATATGGAATGATGGTGGCTGTAATTAACCAGGTGATTTAGGGTTTTTTTTCTAAAAAAACCCATTTATGTATATGGTTTTTTGGGTCAAGATTCGAGTCAATAGGTCACTTTTTTCTGGTGTAATCGTTAAACTCGTATGATTGTACGAGTTTGCCAAAAAACTCGTCGCTTCTACCGTCTGAGGGCCAAAAGCGACTTATAACAGAAACGAGATCGTTGAAGGGTTCCTGAAGCGTAAACTCGTACGATTTTGCGAGTAAACTCGCGAGTTTGACAACCATGCATGTAATTGTAATTGTAATCCTATTTTAAGAAGGACATGTTTGATGTAATAGGGACTTAGGTCATGATCTTGTTTATTTTGTACCATCCAGGAGATATGATGATGTGTAGAGTATAGATCATGATTATGTAAAGCCTAAGTTCCAAGTTATGTAATGATTATGAGACTTGATGATATTTTGATATGTTTTGAGTAATCCATTATGTATATATTCATTTTTGAATGTACAACTTATAAGGATGTTGTGATAACATGATGGACAATATGTATTAAAGGGCTTGCATGCCTAGACTGGGATATAAATTATATAATGAATGTATGTTGAGACTTCATTTGGATATTCGAAATATATTAGTGTGTCGTTGAAAAGATTCATGAATGGATCAATGTAATAAGCCTTGAATTGGCTAGATGTATGAGTGAAGAATGATGACAAAGTCAATTAGGTGTAGTATGAAACCATGGAGGGTATTGATATGAAAAAGACATTCAATATCAATGTAATTATTTGGCTGCTGTTCTAGTGCGTTAAAATGCTTAGAATAAGGGAGAAAAACAGTGAGTTGCTACCTTCGAGCAAGGAATTCAGCTACTGTCTTTGGGCATTTTAATGCTCTGGATAGCATTTTAACGCTTTAACCCAGTAACTTAAAATTATGTCTTAAGACTTTATTGGTTTACGAAGACCACTTGACATTGAGGTACAGGTAATATATGGCATGCTTAAGTGAGTTTAAGTATTTCACACAAGTAATGAGTTATAATTACAGTTTTGAATTATTTTAAATACGGAAAGTGTTTTAATTAGAAAATGCATATGTCCAAAGAAAAGAAAGAGTTCACCCGTATTTTAATTCAACTGCTGTGATTTTAACTGTGCTTAATGTTATCCAATATGATAACAAACTGGTCATGAACAAGATGTTACATTTCCTCACTCAAGAATCACACTTTGCATGCATCATCATATGCATATGATCACCATGACCCAACTTCTTATCCATGTGGGGGGATTGTTAGAATTTTGTGTTATGAATAAGAAATTTGAGTTGAAAATATGTGTTTTTTCGCCACCTAATATGTTTCATTCAAATTGTGACATTTCCCTAACAGATGGAGGGAACAGAGAAGGGAAAATCAATTACACCACCAAAGGTAACTTACACGAACAGACAAAGCTGATGACAGAAATTGGGAATAATGAGGATATTGAAGAATGTTCACTCAAGATAATTAAGGGCATTGTAAGAGTGAAGATATTCACGAACTAATCGTCAAAAAGAGAAGCCAAAGAAACAATACATGGTTTAATAGGAAAGGCAGCTAAAACACTTACAAAATGTTGCTTCTTTACACTTGTCATATATTCCCACCTGATTAAAAAAAAAAAAAAAAAAAAAACCCCGTAATAATTCAGCCATCACTCTCTTTCTCAACCTTGTTAGTTTTCATGGTTATGCCTGGTGCATCTCCACGCCAAACACGCCTTCTCCTTTTATTACAAATTCACAAGAAGATTCAGGCAAATGAGGAGCAAACACAACACTCAGCCTCCTCGTTTTGGTTAGCTGATAAACTCGACCATCACCATCATCAACCTTCTCATCCATTGATAAGAACAGCCTCGAGTTCAAACAGTTGGCCCATGCCAGACCCAACGCAGGGCAAACACGTCTACCCGACGAATACAACCCATTCAGATTCCCGATCCTCATCCCATTCACACCCTCTGATACACTACCAATCAAATCAACCACTTGGTTCGTCACCACCACTGCAATTCCAAACCTCTTTGCCAATGACTTCAATCCCCCCGAAATCTTGAAAAATAGCGATGACCTTTTTCTAAGGTCCAAACGTGTGTTCTCAAAATCTGATCGGAACAGAGCAGCGATTGAATCGATCACGATGACTCTCACCGGCCACCGGGACCTCGAGTGCGATAGGAACAACTCTATCTTTTGCATTACGTCCACCAATTTGTCCGCGGAATAAATACCGTGGACGAACACGCGGTCACACGGATCGGAGCTACAAAAACCGGGATGCGAAGAACGGAAAACGCGTGACAGTTGTCGAAGGCGGCGCAAGGGAAAAGGGAACTCCGTGTGGATGTATAGCGACGACGCCGAAAGACCGCCGCGAGACGGTGGCAACTGAGCGGAGAGCACGAGTTGGAGGCAAAATTGGGTCTTGCCGCAACCACTTTCGCCCACGAGCTCCGTCACCGAGTTGCAGGGGAAGCCACCGCTGAGGCAATGATCGAGTACGGGACAACCCATGCTGCACTTCTGGGTTCCTAGGTGAAGCTGCTGCAAAAGATTCTCTGGCTGCATTTCCCGCTCTACGTGTTGTATTCAAACTTTGAATTCGATGATGAATCGACACTGCCATGAGCCTATGACAGGGTTCTGTTAATTTTTAGGGCTGGAAAACCAAAGTGGTACAGATACGGTGCCGTTTTGTCAAACACTAAACTCGTCTATCTGCTCTTGTTGGACCGCGGAAATATCTTTTATGATAGAGGACCATCCAATAATCTGATGCTCCTTCTCATACCATTAATTTTTTCTTTTCCTTTTTATCATGTTATTTTTTCTCATTTCCACCTCTACCATCCCATTTACATTAAGGACCACTAAAATAATGGTGTCCCGGACCACATTAAACAATCTCCACGCAGTGAGGCAAAAGCAATCTAGCTGGCCCCATTCCATGATTACTTTAATATTGGAATCATTTCCTTTTCCATTAATTTAATGTATACATTATAATGAAAAAATATATTGAGAAGGTCATGTTCCTACCTTTCAACAAATTAACGCGAGTTAAGAAAGAATAAAGACAACCGTTCAACGTTTTCCTTGTTAAGAGTAAAATTCTGTGAAAGAAGTGGAAACTAGAAAATCTTTCGGTAACAATTTGTGATTTGGTAGGAAAAAAAAAAAACTAGAGTACAGCATTTCTATATATTAGCAAGGAGCCCGTGCAACGGTGCAAGTGATGGGTAATCTGTAGAATTTTAGTAAATAAATACATGAAATTTGCAAAATGAATACACAGTCGATGAATTGATGGTAAAAATAAAATAAAATAAAAAGACCTCAATTGGGGATTTATGCCTCGAATATGCCTCAAGGAAGACCCATAGGTTTACACACGTGCACTGGGATATCGATTTGAATGGAATATGCCTCAAATATACGGATAAATTAGACTATATCTAGCATCTTTGTCACAGCAGATACAGGGAAACGCAAAAGTTAGCTCAAAGAATGAAAGTGTCCAAAGCCTTATAAAGGTCACATTAGTTGTTCATTCAATTAATGTGAGACTATCTATCTCAACAACATCGATTTCATGTATGGATGACTTATTCTTGCAGAGATGGCTATTTATTGGAAGCTTACGAAAACAACTTTCATAAATTTCAATGGTGCTGAGTTTCTAAATGACATCTCCTTCAACGGCATGCACATTATGTTTACTGAAATTCTATTAAAACCATACAAACAACTCAATAGAAGTACAGTTCAACATCAACCTACTAAAGACTTTTTGATAAAGTTTACAACATGCATTATAGTTCTTGCATCATAAATTTAACTTAAGGACCTGTAAAATATAATATGTAGCGGCCTTTGTCGCTTTACCTTTCTAAATGAAACCAGTCAACTCTGAAAACAAAGAACACATGAAAATGAAATCCTAACTATGAAGCACCGATTCGGATATGGCATTTTCGATACGTTCCTACACATCTTAGTATTAAATAATATTTTTAATATAATTATTTATGTTAATTTTACCCTTTACTTGTCTTATTTATAATTATATAAAATATGTTAAACTATATTAATGAATAATAGTTATTAAAATTATATTTTCATTAAAATAATAACCTTTTTGAATCTAAATTCAATCCATATTAATATATCAACTATGTTGGTCCAAGTGCAATTTTGTTAACCCAAGCCTAATTCATTCTCAAAGAAAGACCCTTAATCATATTAGGAATATGAAAAAAAAACCTAACTTTCCTTCCCCTTCACCTCCTCATCGTCGTTATAATGCTTCCTCCCTCTCTCTTTCTCTTTCTCTTTCTCTCACACCCACAGCCAATCGTATTCTCTCCTCTCCTCTCCTCTTTCTTTCATAATTTTGAAAGAGAGAGGAAGACGTCGAAGACCCGAACAAAGCTATCGAGGGAAGAGGAAGCTGCAATTGAAACAAGGGGGTGAGCGGCGACAGAAGCGACGTCGAGGCAGTGGCCGGTGTTGGTGTGCTCCAAGACAAGGTCGTTGGACCTCCACAGACTAATTGTCTCATCGAGTGAACCAGTAAGGAGGAGTGCACATCGGGTAGTGGTTGCGAGAACCCATGTCATCGCCCACACTAAATCGTCGTGCGCCTGAACTGATTTGATTCTGGCAAGTTTCATTGTAATTATAAAGTACCTTCTTTCTTCACTGTTGTTTCCCCACTTCCTGTGCTTCAACCAGAGCTTTTGAACACTCCTGGTTGACTTTGGGCCTTTCTCCTTGTGCTGCCTAGGCTCATCCACATAGTTTCCTTGTATAGAAGACAAAAACAAAATCACTAGCAACCAAGGTTCCTCATATGTTGACCGTATCGGATTTTGTTGACCCATCCAATACGGAAATATCTGTATCAGCAACGTATCAGTGTCAGACGTGTGTTCGATACGTTGAGAAAATTTTTTCCTGCGTATCAGTGCTTCATAGAATCTTGATCCTTAATGCAAAGGAATCCCATCATACAACTACCTAGAATAACATTCAGAATTAGAAAGGTGAAATTCATATTTATAAGAACTGGATCATGCCACCACCATCTGCCATGAGCAGGATCATGTGCCAAGTTTCGTTCAAATCTTGTATAACGTAAGAACCCGCACCGCTAATTTAGGAAATTAAATTATTTAAATATGATAATTGGGAAATAATTCCATAATCGACCCTAATGATTATGAGAAAGCTTAAATAATTATAGTAAGTAATTAATAATGCTGAAAGTTGCTTTTCTGACAAAAAGTATAGATACCGATTATGCCTCACCGTATAAATGTGTACCAATGAAGTATCCCAGAAAATTATAATAAGCGCATGAATATTCCTAAAATAATATGTAAGCCTGGTAAAACAAGTTTCAAGTTGAAATAATGAGAACTGGTGCCAGAACTGATACTGGCTATGTAAAAGCGCGTACCGGAAAGGTGCTGTGAAAAATAAAATAAAAATATGAAAAATCTTAGAAAAATGAGTAGGTTCATAATCCTAAGTTTGGGATTAATGATAAGCGTATCTATTAGTGCTAATATAATGTGATTAAACTAATGGACCTATAAATACTAAAGGGCACAAAGCCCTAGCTGATACTCAGCCATTTTCTATGCGACCCTTGTGCCTCCCTTCTCTGACTTGGTGTCTTCCCCTCTTGCCACCACCATTTTCTCCATTGAAACCTTTAAAGTGATCACCTTTGTTCACATTTCCTACATCAAAGTGGTATAGGTGAATGAGAGCAAGCTTGTGAGAGTGTGTGATCTCCCATTCTGAGTTGTGTGGTTGCTGTTTGGTAAGTGAGGGGCCTTATTTCTGAGTTGGTTGAGTGGAGCCTTGTTCTTGTCACTTAAGGCTTCAAGAAGCCACCTTTTAGCATAAATGGCCAAGCTTGGTGGTCAAATTCGTATCTTTGCAAAGTCAGTGTTGTGGGACTATGTTGGAAGCTCCGAGAGTGTTCCATTTCCTGAGTTTTGAGCCTTGGAGGTATACCACGATCATCTCTTTGGCATTTCCATGATTTAAGCTTGTTTAATCCATTAAAAAGTAAAACTTGCATCATTTGAGTTAAGGACTGTGATTCTGAGTCATAAACATGTTAATGAACATCTGTTTATAGAGTCATTGGATTCCAAATCGAGTTTGGGCATTTAAAATGGACTTATGCAAAAGAATGCTCAAATTTCTACATTCTGTCTGATAAGTCTTCAAATACTTTTCGTGTAGTATTCGAATACTTATCCCTTGGTAGTCGAATACTCCTTGAAGGAGTATTGGAATACTTTTATGGGAAGAAATGTATTCGGATACCTTAGTGTAAGTATTCGAATACTGTGAAGTATTCGAATACTGGGGTAAAAGTATTTGGATACCATGTGATATTCGAATACCTCAGTGAAAGTATTCTGATACTTTCTGGAAACTTGGAGTATTCGAATACTCATCGAGGAGTATTCGAATACCTCCTGCAAAAATTGCGTAAAAGACTTAAAATGAGATGGAAAGCCTTAATCACTTATGGAACCTTGGGCAATGATTATTGATGATTGATTATTGTATAAACAGACTGTGTTTGTGCTGTTTGGTGACATCGAGCTCGTGTGGACTTGGCTTGGATTGATTGCTTAAGAGGTAAGTTTTCGTGTCCTCGGTTCAACCATTGTTGGTTCCACCATGTCCCATGGGGGGATGGTTTATATTCATGATGTGTTTTCATGTATTGATATTTGAAATGTTGTTGAGCTATTATGTGAATGCCTTGTGATATGCATGTGGTGTTCCACCTAGACGGGCTCCTGAGTATGTGAGAGACATACAATATGGTGATTCTATGGGTGGGTGCAAGTGGCGTCTTGCACTAAATGTAGGTAATAGATATATGCAAATACTGCATTTCTCTGGCCAGTAGATAGTTGACACACATGACATGATTATATACTGCATTGCACTGATGGGGGATGGCAGTCACCTTACTGGGGCGATGCAGACTGTCCAGGATCCTGTTGAGGATAGAGATGTGATTGATCGCCGGCTGAATGCTTTTCCCAAGCATAAGCCACCTTCTTTCAACGGGTCTTACGATCCCATTGATGCTGCTAGATGGCTTCAGGCCCTGGACAAGATATTCAGGGTGATGCAGTGTACCAACCTACAGAAGCTGATGTTTGCGACTTACATGTTGGAGGGAGACGCACATGAGTGGTGGATGAACACCTCTCACACTTATGAGATGCAGGGTCATGTAATGCATGGACATTCTTTGAGGACTGTTTCCTTGGGAGGTATTTCCCATATGATGCTCAGGAGAGGAAGCAGGGGGAGTTTGACAAGTTGGTGCAAGGCTCGATGTCTGTTGACGAGTACTGGCTAAGTTGCTTTTATGCCATGTGTACTAACCTTGCATGTAGGAAGTAAACTCTTGGGCAGAGAATTGCTCTAAGAACCCAAGGTAAACTGAGATTTGTATCTCACCCATTTTTGGGGACATATTTCAGGTACTCCACCAGCAACAGGAGAGCTCTCACAAGTCAAGAGACTCGTATAGAGCTAGAGGCTCTTAGGTTGGAGGAGATTTAATGATGATGCATATGTTTTTATGCCTATGTACATTTGTTTGGATAGCATAATGTTAACTTTCATTTTGAAGAAACTTGTAAAGTTGGAATGTAATAGTTTATAGTTCATAATATATCTTGGTATTGTAATTATGAGACATGTTGATGTAATTTTTTATTTTCATGTGTTGGATTGGTAAATACTATGATAATTGCATGAATATTGATGAAAATTATGTAGTGGATGTAGATTGTTAGCGTTGAGCCTTACATAGAAAATCCATAGATGGATTCTAGGTGTAATCTAGTGGATAGGTTGAATTATGCCTGAAACTACATAATTTGTTAATCAGGTATTTTATTAGATTTGGAAAATATCCCAAATCCTCAAAATACAACCAGATGTTGTCCATTTTATTTTAACTGAGGTGGTTTGTGATTATCATACTCGAGTAATTGATTACCATTGCTCATGATTTTATGGGTCTCAAGTGTTAGAGATATGAGATATAAGAGAGCGTGATAATTTAAATAGTCATGAAATAAACAGAGTTATGGCAATATATAAGGAAAGTAAAAAGTTAATTCTCATTTTACCAAAGTATAGTTGGATCATTTATATATGTACCTTTCGTTTAGTTTATTATTTATGCCATGCTTAATTAAACCACTAATCTATTTGTATTTAAAGGCTCGAATTTATTAATTACGATAATTACTAATTGCAAATAAGATCAACGACTAAGATTAACAATTTAAGGTCTGCTCGATTGTGTTCTGGTTTTTTTTTCTTCTTAAAACTGTTTTGTAAAATAGTTATGAAAAAAGTTGTTCTCTATAAAAAAAGAAAACAATTGTTTTCTATATATGTTTTTTTTAAAGTTAAAAACCAAAACATAAAACAAAAATAACTCATATGTTCTCTAAATTTGATTTTAAAAACAAAATAAAAAAGTTATAGTTTTCAAAACATTTTTTATAAAATATATTTTACCAAACGAGTTTTTTTATTATTTTGTTCTGAAAACTAAAAAATAGTTTTTAAAAACCACAATCAAACATAGTCTTAATTTACACGACTATAAAATAATCATGCCCGAGCATACACATATATAGAAGTAAGAAGTGTAAAAGAAAATTTTATATTTTTAACAAAATCCAACTTTACAATGTTAAAAAATAATAAGTAAATTAATAAAAAATAAAAAAATACAATAATACCATATTCTTGAAACTTTTGAATCGTTGAAATAAATAAAAACTCAAAAGATGAAATAAGAAGACAAAAATTACAATTTTCAATAACAGATATATAATATAACTAACGTATATAATAAAATAAATACATATAGGAATTATATTTTCTTCATGATATTTTTCAAGTTATATTGTTTTTATTTTAGTTTATAATAATATATAT
Organism: Gastrolobium villosum; assembly: GCA_032173675.1. Classification (NCBI taxonomy): domain Eukaryota; kingdom Viridiplantae; phylum Streptophyta; class Magnoliopsida; order Fabales; family Fabaceae; genus Gastrolobium; species Gastrolobium villosum. Next base: position 10,064 of record JAVKPL010001665.1, read on the forward strand.
ATATATAGAGGTAGGATCCTTTGACAACGGTATCAAAATTCAAATTTAATACCTCATATGAGAGCCTTAGATCAAAAAAGATCAACCGCCCTTATTTGTAAGCATGTGACACTGTTGATCTTGATCTTTTTTGATCTAACGACTCTCAGATGAGGTGTCAAATTTGAATTTTGACACCGGTGTCAAAGGATCCTACCTCATATATATATATATATATATATATATATATATATATATATATATATATATATATGGATAGGATATTGTGACAACCAAATAAAGTTACGACCAATCATCTCACCGTTAGATTGGTAGTAGCGATCCGACGGTCCTCATTGGTCTCTTAAATAGCCCCTCTATATTCGTTTCTCTCTTCCTCTCCCCTTCTCTCTCTCACTATACACTCTGCCACTGCCGCCGCTGCCCATATTTGATTCGAGATTCATCAAAGTTATTATTAAAAAAATTTGGGCGAAGCAGATCGATCACCGTAAATTTTTTTGAGCAGATTCATTTTTTTGATTCGAGATTCATTAAAGATATTATTAAGATTTTATCTCTTTGTTGTTTTGATTCCCAGTGGTTACCACCCACAGGATGCAAGTGAGTTGTTCAATCAACGACATATTATGGGTTCACGGAAAACAATACCTAAAAAAAATTGAAAAATTATTACAAATCAAAATTTGAACAGACAAGGAAATTGAATCTCGAAAAATCGAATCCTAGCTCACTTGCGAAACGAATCTAGGAAATCGTGAATAATGAGTCCATCAATTATTTCGATTTTTTGAGCCGATCAAAATTATGGGTTCACCTGTGTTTGTAATGGGTAATGGGTATGGGCAACGACGGCGGTGGCAAAGTTCATAGTGAGAGAGAGAGAAGGGAACAGAGAGAGAAGTGGGAGAGAGAAACGAATATAGAGGGGCTATTTAAGAGACCAATGAGGACCGTCGGATCGCTACTACCAATCTAACGATGAGATGATTGGTCGTAACTTTATTTGGGTGTCACAATATCCTGTCCCATATATATATATATATATATATATATATATATAGGGTCAGGATCATTTTACACCGGTGTAAGTTACACTCTCAATCTTGTCCGTTGATCCCACTTATATTTAAGGGCTCTAATTTTTTAGTAATGTGAGTCACTGGATACAAGTGGATCAATGGTCAATATTGAATGTAAGACTTCTAACTCTTACACCGGTGTAAGAATATCCTGCCCCGTATATATATGAGTTCGTTTTTTCTAAAGTTACTTTAGATAACTTTACCTAATGTTCGCCAAAACGACGTCGTTTAGAGGCGGAAATCATGGTGTATTTATAATTTTAATTTATTTCAGGGTTATAATAGTCTTTATCATTCTTATTTTTTAATTTTTCAACCTCAAAATGACGTCGTTTCGGGGAACATTATACAAAATTGTATAGAGTAACATTAGATACTTTTTCTCTATATTATATTATATATATATATATATACACACACACATACACATAAAACTTTTATCAAAATAATAATTTAACAAAAATTCATACCAGTTATTTCGTAATTCCAGCAATGTTTGGTGCATAGTATAGGATAAGGTATGATAGTATAAGACCTGATTGTATAAGATCTGATTAAATTTTAATACTATGTATTGTATAAGATAATATCCTCCAATATTTTAAAAATTAATATATTAAAAAAAATTATTTTAATATATAAATATTGAGATGATATATTAGTTCTTGGGAATTGTACTTCTAAGTAATATTAATACATCAATCCCTTATCAGGCCTAATCCACCACTCCTAGGCTGGATTAAGTTATACATCATTTTAATATATAAAGGAGTCATGCTGTATTAGCTTATATTATACGATGATCACACCAAACAACTGAAAATGTTATAACGTATAGTATAAGCTTATACTATCATAGGTACTTCGTATACGTTATATGTGCCACCTCTTCTTCCGGTTGACGAGATTATTTAATGTGGTCCGAGATCACCGTTATTTTAGTGATCCCTTGGTGTAAATGGAAGGGTAGAAGTGGAAATGAGAAAAAATAGCAGGGGTAAAAAGGGAAAGAAAAAATTGATGGTATGAGAGGGAGCATCAGATTATTGGATGGTCCCTAGACCATAAAAGATATTTCCCACTATGTGATAAACGACAACAGATGTCAACACTTAACGACAATAATAAAGCAACATCAAAGAATTTAACCACATTTAAATGACACCACTCTTATGCAGTTATGCATCACACATCAGAGCATTGAAAAGCCCTTTAATTCTAATAAAGTTTTCTGTCTTCAAATCTTTGGCTCACATTTTAATCCTTTTTTGACGGTGGATCCTGAAGACACTGGTCTTAGACCATGTTTAAGCGCTGCTTTCCACACCACATCGATCCTATCAACATCTATGGCCCCAACTTCGTGATGAGTCCAACCTTCAAGACTATGTACAACTCCTCCTGCATGGCATGCGTGAACTACTCCTCTGTCCATCGTGTACTGTGTCAAACCAAAAAACATGAGAATGAGAATGAGTGATCCCTTGCAATTCCAGAAAGACAAGAAAATGAATGCGATAGCCATATATTGATGATTTCTCACCTCACAGCATCCAAGGCCTTCCACATCTTCTGGTAACCTCATAGCAGCTAGATCACCATAAGTGCAGTCTCTTCTAAATGACAAGATGGGTGGGACAACAAATTGATGGAAATGTGTTCCACGTGGAGCCCAGTTTTGCTCTCTTGGCGTTATCCACTTTCCAACAATCCAGGTCTGGAATAAGACAAAGTAATGACAACGCAACCAAATTACATGGTTTCTTCTGTTTCGACTCTGTTAAATTTATGCTACATAATCTACGAAATTGAAACTATCATACCATAATTTATTTGATTAAATTTTTTAACATTTGTAGAAACTATGATAAAGAAACATTATTAAACATTCGGAAAGGATGTTGTCATATAAGTAGCGTCACTAACATTTTGAGCTTTGAATAAAGAAACAATAAAGGATAGTAATAGCATACAAAGTACCTTGCAGTTTTGTGCTGCTTGGTATTTTGTCACTTGGACAAGGTAGCTTTGGTATTCTGGAGGGGCTTCCTTTTGAATCATCTGAAATCTATCCGCTGAAAGAGTTAACATCTGCAAAGTAGTTTTCAGCCCATTACTAGTGGTCATTGGCTCATTGCATAAGCCACAGAATCATGGTTCTTCATAATTACATCAGGAGAATTACATTGTTATCAAGATTAGACCTGAAGTTTCAATTTGGACATGTATATCTCATGAAATAATGTAAATTTATTAAGAACTGAATAATCAGATATATAGATTAAAACTGAATAAACTTCATGAATAAAGACATACCAGAACTTTCACTTTATTTCGGCAAAGGTAGAGGGCAATTGCTCTTCCAAGCTTGGAAGTTGCTCCTGTCAGGAACACCTCTTCAACATCTTTAGGGATTTCATCCAGGATCACAGCTGCAGTTAAGGTGTTCCCATGAACAACTCGAACTCTAAGGTTTGGGTGTTTGTCCACAAAAAGTTTTCCACCCCCATTTAAAGATTCATTCTGTCCACATTGAATATGAAGAATTGCACAAAATCAATTGATAAACCAATCCCAATACTGGTAACATTAAATTGAACCTCTATGTAAAGTAATGACAATTGCACATCCCTTATTAACCACTAGATAACTCCACCAATCTCATTATAATTCTTTTGAATTATCAACATTCTTCATGTAACATGCGAAAGTGTAGCTAGATATCATTTTGCCTTCTATATATTCTCAACACTAAATAATGTTTAGAGCCTGTACATTGAATGATTTTGAATATTTATTTCCCACAGTAGTAATTGTGAGAGTTGGAAGTATATCATAATAAATTCATTGATCTTCCATGTACCTCTAAATGCTTCATTAAGTAATATTACTGTTTCTAGAACAAAGAAATCATTATATATATGACACTAATTAATTAAGGATTAACATGATTTGGTCATTACATAACAATATATCATGGACCTGATAACACTTCAACTTTGTCCAAGAGAAACTTAAAGAGGTGTTGTGGATTGAAATCCTAAATGAACGATCACGGAAAGCTTTAATATATGCTTTTTCCGTTTTTTTTTTTTTTTTTTTTTTTTCTGTTGGTAAATAGTTGTTTCTATTTATATAAAGCAATGCAGCTAGAATAGAAAGTGCAAACTATATTTAACCTCTTCAAGAATTTACAAAGCCAATGGGCCATGTTACTTTAGTTGACGGATAGAACAAGATTTGTCCTATGAGGCAATTATGATGTGCTCTAATTTTATACATGGTTTCGTCATGTATAAGAGATCTAACTTGCAAGGCATTAAAAACCTCAACAACCATGTTCAGAGAACAACATAATTATATAAATAATTATGTTCATTTATTTTTTGGTCAAATTAAATAGCAAGAGCAGAAGAGTAAAAGTTAAATATGCCAAACCTTATTCAAAGCAGCCAAGCTGATAACTTTAACACCAATTTTATCAGCCCTGAGGATAGCTTGCTCAATATGCTTATTGATACCCTCAGTAGCAAATGGTAAGAAATACTGTTAAAACAACACAGAGAGATGAAAAAAGCGGTGAAAAGCAAGAGTCAATACTTACTATACTAAAAAAGATCCGTTGCTAAAAAAGAATGTGAAGCCAAATTTCTTAAGCATGAAGGTACTATTATAGACCCACCTGAAAGCCACACCTGGGGACAACCCATGTTTGGTGAAGTCTACCTCTGAGGTAGTAGAAAGAAGCTAAAAAGGTCTTGGACCAAAGCCACATTGCTAGCAAACTTGTCAGGGCGATTGGCCAAAATGGGATCAAGAAGAACCTTGTTGTGAATGGCAAAGATGCGAATGATCTGAGACAGAACTGAGCATGCATAGAGGATGTGACATCCACTACATGTGCCAGGAAAACAAAATCCGGTACCCTACTACTATTTCCTGCATCAATACACATACAAATTTATCATAAATGTGCAGGATTAATAGAAGCGCTGCCTCAAAGTGCGTCTCTACAACTAATGGTAAAAAAGACATGACAAGTCAAATCCTTATATCAGACTACAACTAGATACAAATTAACTTATCATTATCCACAAAAAGAAAAAAAGGAAAAAAAAAGAAAGATACAAATTAACTTTGTGAAGTAATCCCTCCATTTCACAATATCTATCGATTTTTAGGCTCTACTTCAAATAAAGTTATTTGTCATTTTGAATTGCTAATAATATTGATTGTTATTATTTTTTTCCAACCCGTTCATAAGAAATCCATCGACTGTGGTGTGAAATCATATTGATACAACTCTCTCCATATCATTTTCTCACTTCATAGTCATACTCGAGACCTTATTTCTTCATTCTTACCTTAACTTATTCTTATCTTTGATATACTGAATTACTCTATTTCTTAAAATTTATCTAACTAATTTGATATCTCCATCTTTTAAAATTATTTTATTTCTTCTCTGACCTCATATACATATTTGAAACATTTAATTAACGAAGCCAGTTATATCTTATGGAATTGAAAAGGGATAGTGTCTTAGTAGATAATTAATTAAATTGCAGAGAAACACAAAGTGTAAATTAACCTTTTTTTTGCATATAAGTGTAAATTAACTTTTAATATGAGTAAATTAGTCAAATAAAACAAGTTTTTTTTCTTTCAAATATTTAAGATTAATTAATTATCTTCTTATTTCATATACAATAATCTTAAATGTTAAATATTGTGAATGGAAGGAAATATTACTTAAGAGTGATATTGGGTAGCTAGCAAGCGTAGAGCTTAAAATGAAAATATAATTTAAATTAAATCAACAATTGCACAGGTAATTCTCTGTACCTGAACATAATGATTTGTGTAATTGCCATGATTTTCTGTTAAGCGTATTGCCTATTGCGTCAAAGAGAGGCATAAAGAGGCAGAAATTAGAGTCCTTATCAGTATGATGGAGGCTGTGGTATCTGCATAAAGGGAAAGCAAGTGAATATACAAAATTACATCGGAAATGGGGAATTTTTTAATATGCTTCCGGACCACCATGTTCTTCCACTCAAAAATTTGATACTTGTATTATTTATTTATTTATTTATTTTTTCTCTCCCCTCTTTCACTCCGAAAATGAATGTGAGTAAAAGAAGGTTCGGACTTCCATTTGAACTTATAGCTGGACCACATTTCGGAAAATTCATGTCCACTCAGTATCATTTCCTTAGTTATTGCACTTTCTAAAGAAAAGGAGGCCGACTGAATTATATGGGAAATTTAAATAGACTAGGGACCAAAACTTTAGTAACGTAGTACTCAAATAATTTAGTAGGCTCCTACTCTGCTCTGGCCCAAAATTGCACAAAGTTTAATTCTTTTGAGACATTTTGTTTATATATAATATCTTCATTTCACATACCTTGAGTTTCTTATCTCCTCTTCTCTCTTTTCCTTCCTTTGAAAAACGGTTGATTAATCATTTTGTCCTTATTTATTTATTTTATCATTTTGCCTTTCATTCCAAACTATATATCTCTCTTTTCAAACTATATATCAATCTATCTTTATTGGATCAAACCCTAGTCCTTGCTAAATAATTAACTCGAGTAAATGGTTAATTGAATCTAATCAGTATCAGTTAAATCTTGATCAAACATGAATAGATTGAATTTTGATCAAATATGAATAAATTGATATATAATTTGAGAAGATAGGGAAAATGATAAAATTGTTTTAAAAGCGGGGCAAAATAATCAATTAATCCTGAACAAGAGTCTTAAAGAGACACCTTTCTTAAATGCCCTTATTTCCCTTTTCTTATCTTCTGGTATTTTGAGGAAAGGGAAGAAATTCAAGGAAAAATAAAAAAAGGAGAATTGAAAGTTAATTATTGAATTTCATTCCTTTATTTGGGCCTCTAAAATTCTATAAAACTGGTAAAGCTGTAAGGATCATAACTCATTTTTTATAACACCCTTCTTCACGGAA
>JAVKPL010001666.1:0-17082 GCA_032173675.1 Gastrolobium villosum
CACAAAATCAATTTTTTTTTGTATTTATTTTACTCATCCGTTTTCAACCAAATTCTTTTCCGTAAAAAATGTTCACAAAATCAATTTCTTTTGCATTTACTTTATTAATCCGTTTTCGACGGAATTCATTTCCGTAAAAAACTACACAAAATCAATTTCTTTTGCATTTAATTTATTAATCCGTTTTCGACGGAGTCCATTTTCCGTCGAAAAACTTCACAAAATCAATTTCTTTTGCATTTAATTTATCCATCCATTTTCCGTCAAAAATTTCGACGGAATCCATTTTCCGTCAAAAACTTCACAAAATCAATTTCTTTTGCATTTATTTTATTCATCCGTTTTCGATGGAATTCATTTTTCAAAAACGGAATCCATTTTCCGTCGAAAAACTTCACAAAATCAATTTCTTTTGCATTTATTTTATTCATCTGTTTTCGACGGAATTCATTTTCCGTCAAAAATTCGACGGATTCCATTTTCCGTCGAACACTTCACAAAATCAATTTCTTTTGCATTTATTTTATTCATCCATTTTTGACGGAATCCGTTTTCCGTCGAAAACATCACAAAATCAATTTCTTTTGCATTTATTTTATTCAAAATCCATTTTCGAATGCATTTTCCATCAAAAATCTTCGACGGAATCCATTTTCCGTCAAAAAACTTCACAAAATCAATTTCTTTTGCATTTATTTTATTCATCAGTTTTCGACGGAATTCATTTTCCATCAAAAATCTTCACAAAATCAATTTCTTTTGCATTTATTTTATTAATCCGTTTTCGACGGAATACATTTTTCAATAAAAATCTTCAACGGAATCCATTTTTCGTCAAAAATCTTCATAAAATCAATTTCTTTTGCATTTATTTTATTCATCCATTTTCGACGGAATTCAATTTCCGTCGAAAAACTTCACAAAATCAATTTGTTTTGCATTTATTTTATTTATCCATTTTCCATCAAAAAACTTCACAAATCAATTTCTTTTGCATTTATTTTATTCATCCATTTTCGACGGAATTCATTTTCCGTCAAAAACTTCACAAAATCAATTTCTTTTGCATTTAATTTATTCATCCATTTTCTACGAAATTCTTTTCCGTCGAAAAACTTCACAAAATCAATTTCTTTTGCATTCAAAAATTTCACAAAATCAATTTCCTTTGCATTTATTTTATTCAAAAGTCTTCGACGGGATCCATTTTCCGTCGAAAAATTTCACAAAATCAATTTCTTTTGCATTTATTTTATTCATCAGTTTTCGACGGAATTTTTTTTCCGTCGAAAAACTTCACAAAATCAATTTTTTTGCATTTATTTTATTCATCCGTAAAATCTTTGACGGAATCCATTTTCCATCAAAAATCTTCTACGGAATCCATTTTCCGTCGAAAAACTTCACAAAATCAATTTCTTTTGCATTTATTTTATTAATCTATTTTCGACGGAATTCTTTTTCCATCGAAAAACTTCACAAAATCAATTTCTTTTGCATTTATTTTATTCATCCGTTTTCGACGGAATACATTTTTCATCAAAAATCTTCGACGGAATCCATTTTTCGTCGAAAAACTTCATAAAATCAATTTCTTTTGCATTTATTTTATTCATCCATATACGACGGAATCCGTTTTCAGTTGAAAATCTTCACAAAATCAATTTCTTTTGCATTTATTTTATTCATCCATTTTCGATGGAATTCATTTTCCGTCAAAAGTCTTAGACGAATCCATTTTCCGTCAAAAATCTTCTACGGAATCCATTTTCCGCCGAAAAACTTCACAAAATCAATTTCTTTTGCATTTATTTTATCCATCCGTTTTCGACGGAATTTTTTTTCCGTCACAAAACTTCACAAAATCAATTTCTTTTGCATTTATTTTATTCATCCGTTTTCGACGGAATACATTTTCCGTCAAAAATCTTCGAAGGAATCCATTTTCCGTCAAAAATCTTCACAAAACCAATTTCTTTTGCATTTATTTTATTCATCCGTTTTCGACGCAATTTGTTTTCCGTCGAAAAACTTCACAAAATCAATTTCTTTTGCATTTATTTTATTCATCCGTTTTTGAAGGAATACATTTTTCGTCAAAAATGTTCGACGGAATCCATTTTTCATCGAAAAACTTCATAAAATCAATTTCTTTTGCATTTATTTTATTCATCCATTTTCGACGGAATTCATTATCCGTCAAAAATCTTCGACGGAATCCATTTTCCGTCAAAAATCTTCGACGGAATCCATTTTCCATCGAAAAACTTCACAAAATCAATTTCTTTTGCATTTATTTTATTCATCCGTTTTCGACGGAATTCATTTTCCATCAAAAATCTTTGACGGAATCCATTTTCCATCAAAAATCTTCTACGGAATCCATTTTCCGTCGAAAAACTTCACAAAATCAATTTCTTTTGCATTTATTTTATTAATCTATTTTCGACGAAATTCTTTTTCCATCGAAAAACTTCACAAAATCAATTTCTTTTGCATTTATTTTATTCATCCGTTTTCGACGGAATACATTTTTCATCAAAAATCTTCGACGGAATCCATTTTTCGTCGAAAAACTTCATAAAATCAATTTCTTTTGCATTTATTTTATTCATCCATTTACGACGGAATCCGTTTTCAGTTGAAAATCTTCACAAAATCAATTTCTTTTGCATTTATTTTATTCATCCATTTTCGATGGAATTCATTTTCCGTCAAAAGTCTTAGACGAATCCATTTTCCGTCAAAAATCTTCTACGGAATCCATTTTCCGCCGAAAAACTTCACAAAATCAATTTCTTTTGCATTTATTTTATCCATCCGTTTTCGACGGAATTTTTTTTCCGTCACAAAACTTCACAAAATCAATTTCTTTTGCATTTATTTTATTCATCCGTTTTCGACGGAATACATTTTCCGTCAAAAATCTTCGAAGGAATCCATTTTCCGTCAAAAATCTTCACAAAATCAATTTCTTTTGCATTTATTTTATTCATCCGTTTTCGACGCAATTTGTTTTCCGTCGAAAAACTTCACAAAATCAATTTCTTTTGCATTTATTTTATTCATCCGTTTTTGAAGGAATACATTTTTCGTCAAAAATGTTCGACGGAATCCATTTTTCATCGAAAAACTTCATAAAATCAATTCTTTTGCATTTATTTTATTCATCCATTTTCGACGGAATTCATTATCCGTCAAAAATCTTCGACGGAATCCATTTTTCGTCAAAAATCTTCGACGGAATCCATTTTCCATCGAAAAACTTCACAAAATCAATTTCTTTTGCATTTATTTTATTCATCCGTTTTCGACGGAATTCATTTTCCATCAAAAATCTTTGACGGAATCCATTTTCCATCAAAAATCTTCTACGGAATCCATTTTCCGTCGAAAAACTTCACAAAATCAATTTCTTTTGCATTTATTTTATTAATCTATTTTCGACGAAATTCTTTTTCCATCGAAAAACTTCACAAAATCAATTTCTTTTGCATTTATTTTATTCATCCGTTTTCGACGGAATACATTTTTCATCAAAAATCTTCGACGGAATCCATTTTTCGTCGAAAAACTTCATAAAATCAATTTCTTTTGCATTTATTTTATTCATCCATTTACGACGGAATCCGTTTTCAGTTGAAAATCTTCACAAAATCAATTTCTTTTGCATTTATTATATTCATCCATTTTCGATGGAATTCATTTTCCGTCAAAAGTCTTAGACGAATCCATTTTCCGTCAAAAATCTTCTACGGAATCCATTTTCCGCCGAAAAACTTCACAAAATCAATTTCTTTTGCATTTATTTTATCCATCCGTTTTCGACGGAATTTTTTTTCCGTCACAAAACTTCACAAAATCAATTTCTTTTGCATTTATTTTATTCATCCGTTTTCGACGGAATACATTTTTCGTCAAAAATCTTCGACGTAATCCATTTTTCATCGAAAAACTTAATAAAATCAATTTCTTTTGCATTTATTTTATTCATCCATTTTCGACGGAATTCATTTTCCGTCAAAAATCTTCGACGAAATCCATTTTCCGTCGAAAAACTTCACATAATCAATTTCTTTTGCATTTATTTTATTCATCCATTTTCGACGAAATACATTTTCTGTCCAGAATCTTCGACGGAATCCATTTTCCGCCGAAAAACTTCACAAAATCAATTTCTTTTGCATTTATTTTATCCATCCGTTTTCGACGGAATTTTTTTTCCGTCACAAAACTTCACAAAATCAATTTCTTTTGCATTTATTTTATTCATCCGTTTTCGACGGAATACATTTTTCGTCAAAAATCATCGACGGAATCCATTTTTCATCGAAAAACTTAATAAAATCAATTTCTTTTGCATTTATTTTATTCATCCATTTTCGACGGAATTCATTTTCCGTCAAAAATCTTCGACGGAATCCATTTTCCGTCGAAAAACTTCACATAATCAATTTCTTTTGCATTTATTTTATTCATCCATTTTCGACGGAATACATTTTCCGTCCAGAATCTTCGACGGAATCCATTTTCCGTCGAAAAACATCACAAAATCAATTTCTTTTGCATTTATTTTCTGTCAAAAATCTTCGACGAAATCCATTTTCCATCAAAAGGCCTTTGATGCCTTTGACGCCTGCTAGGAGCAGCGTCGTGCGCACCATTGTCCCGTTGTGTGAGGTTGAGTTCACACGACAATGTGGCATGGCTCGTTCGGCCATCGATGACGCAAGAGCAATGGATCCCGGGGCATCCCACGTGGGTGCTTGATTCCTTTCGCATCCACAACCGAACGTCGCCCATTCGGTGCGTCCCTCTCGATTCCTGATGCCATGGGGACACAATTGCGATGACTGGCGAGTTGGCTGAGTGGGACGTGTTTCGGGGGAATTCCTTCTCAATGCGCCCGGGCCCATGTCCCGTTGCATTGAGGTCGAATTCCCATAACAACTTGACGATGATTTAGCGTCGTTGATGCATGCGCGGCGGTGCATTTTGGGGACTTACCCCGATCCCGGCTGTTATTGCCTTACGTGCATCGTTGATCTTGTGGAGGCACCCGGATGTATCACGACTGAACAAGTTGTGAAAGGAATTGACGGCGCGAGGGCTGTTCTTGATGGTATCGATCATGCCTAGCGAGATGGACATGGCGCTACCGGATGCTTCCATCGTGCGCATGCCGTAGGCAACGTGGGTTGTGGTATGTTTTGTGGTGTTGGGTCGCACTGAATGCGAGGGCGTGTGAGTGGTGGTTGGGTTGTTTGTGTAAGTATGAATGGTTGTGGATGGCAGCGAGCGCCTCACGGCATGCTCCGACACCGCGCGTTCCTTGCGTCGGCTTGTGGTCACCACATTCACACATTTAAAATAAAAAATGAAAATTTAAGATTTATCCCAACAAAACTCCCCCATAAATTTTAAATTCTTCTTTCTTTCTTCGCGTTGCTTCTGCTTTTCTTCAACTTTCTGAAATCCAATGAAACTTGGACAGGATATTGGATATATTTAACCATGGATGCTTGTAAAAAACCAGATCAAAATTCGGTGCCTGGGTACGATTTTTCATTTTTTCGGATTTTCTCAAATTAAGCCTCTTGAAAAATTAATATTAAAATAATCCCATGGAGAAAAATCACGAGACTTTGGGAGCAGTAAGATATGGTTTTTCCAAGCATGCATGCAAAAAATCAAACCGAAATTCAATTTCTAGGTCCGAATTTGGACTTCTTCCAGCTCAGAAAAAAGGTATTTACTTGTGCAAAACTGGCAACTGCATGTAAGGCTATTATAGGGGGGAGCAGCTGCCTGCTTTCCCATGCCCGCGGTGGGCTGTGCACCTGGTGCCCGACTTGATGCCCCGGATGCTTGACATGGTGCCCCATGAGGCGCGCCTGGTGCCTGACGTGGTGCCCCGACCGTCAGGCATGGTGCACCCTATGCTTGACTCGATGCCTGACGAGGTGCATGGAGTGGTGCACCAGGTGCCTGACGAGATGCGCCTGGTGCCGGACGAGGTGCACCCGGTGCCCTCGATGATAGACTACACTAAAAATTGACAAAAACAAAAGCAGAAACACTATCAAATGAGTTGGAGGAACTCAAAAATCGTGGGAGCACCACACACAAAGTCTTGGCAGTTGCATGCATACAAGGCAAGTTTCCTACAGGTTAGGGGGAGCTGGCATATTCAGGTCAATGTAAAAATTCTCCATGAAATCCAATGAAACTTGGAGGGGATGTTGGATATATTTAAGTATGGACGCCTGCAAAAAAACAACTCAAAATTCGATGTTGGGGTATGCTTTTCCATTTTTTCAGATTTTTTCAATTTTCGCTTGTTCAAGGATTGATAAAAAATATTTCGGGCAACGAAAAAGTGGTCTAAACGATGGAATTTGGCAAAAATAGGGTGGGGGTAACGATTCTCTGGATAGTTTTGATCGAATGGCCACCCTCTACAAATTGGGCCTTCTTCCTCCTCGCAAAAAAGGAGTCTACTTGTGCAAAATTGGCAAAATGCATATAAGCCTATTATATGGGGGGAGGAGGCATAGGCTCCAAAAATTCATTAAAACCAATCCTTCTATGAAATCCAATGAAACTTGGAGAGGATGTTGGATATATTTAAGCATGGATGTTTACAAAAAATCAGATCAAAATTCGATGTCTGGGCACGATTTCCATTTTTTCGGATTTTCTCAAATCACGCCTCTTGAAAAATTAATATTAAATTAATCCCAGGGAGAAAAATCATGGGACTTTGGGAAGAGTAAGATATGGTTTTTCCAAGCATGCATGCAAAAAATCATACCGAAGTTCAACTTCTAGGTCCGAATTTGGACTTCTTCCTCCTCAGAAAAAAGGTATTTACTTGTGCAAAACTGGCAATTGCAAATAAGGCTATTATAGGGGGGAGCAGCTGCCTGCCTTCCCACACCCGCGGCGGGCTGTGCACCTGGTGCCCGACGAGATGCCCCGGATGCTTGACTTAGTGCCCCATGAGGTGCGTCTGGTGCACCTTATGCTTGACTCGGTGCCTGACGAGATGCGCCTGATGCTTGACCTGGTGCCGGACGAGGTGCACCCGGTGCCTGACGCGGTGCACCCGATGATAGACTACACTAAATATTGACCAAAACAAATGCAGAAACACTATCAAATGAGTTGGAGGAACTCAAAAATCGTGGGAGCACCACACTCAAAGCTTTGGCAGTTGCATACAAGGCAAGGTTCTTATAGGTTAGGGGGAGCATGCATATTCAGATCAATGAAAAAATTCACCATGAAATCCAATGAAACTTGGAGGGGATGTTGGATATATTTAAGTATGGACGCCTGCAAAAAAACCAGCTCAAAATTCAATGACGGGGTATGCTTTTCCATTTTTTCAGATTTTCTCAATTGTCACTTGTTCAGGGATTGAAAAAAAATATTCTTGGCCCCGAAAAAGTGGTCTAAACGATGGAATTTGGCAAAAATGGGGTGAAGGTAATGATTCTCTGGTTAGTCTTTGATCGGTTGGCCACCCTCTATAAATTGGGCCTTCTTTCGCAAAAAAAAAGTCTTTTGCAAAATTGGCAAATGAATATAAGCCTATTATATGGGGAGATGAGGCATAGGCTCCAAAAATTCATTAAAAATCAATCCTTCCACGATATCAAATGAAACTTGGAGAGGATGTTGTATATATTTAAGCATGGATGTTTACAAAAAATAGATCAAAATTCGATGTCTGGGTACGATTTTCCATTTTTTCGGATTTTCTCAAAATACGCCTCTTGAAAAATAAATATTAAATTAATCCCATGGAGAAAAATCATGAGACTTTGGGAACAATAAGATATGGTTTTTCCAAGCATACATGCAAAAAATCAGACCAAAATTCAATTTACTTGTGCAAAACTGGCAACTGCATATAAGGCTATTATAGGGGGAGCAGTTGCCTGCCTTCCCATGCCCGCGGTGGGCTGTGCACCTGGTGCCCGACGAGATGCCCCGGATGCTTGACTTGGTGCCCCATGAGGCGCGCCTGGTGCCTGACGTGGTGCCCCGACCTCCAGGCATGGTGCACCTTATGCTTGACTCGGTGCCTGACGAGGTGCATGGCATGGTGCACTGGGTGCCTGACGAGATGTGCCTGATGCTTGACCTGGTGTCGGAAGAGGTGCACCCGATGATAGACTACACTTAAAATTGACCAAAACAAATGCAGAAACACTATCAAATGAGTTGGCGGAAATCAAAAATCGTGGGAGCACCACAATCAAAGTCTTGGCAGATCTTTTGGTCATTTATTTTATTAATGGTGCACCGCCGCTTGCAATTCTAGCCCACGGTGCACTGTGGCTAGCCCATGGTTTCCGTCGTTTTCTGGTGAAAAACTTCACAAAATGCAATTTCTTTTGCATTTATTTTATTCATCCGTTTTCGACGAAATAGCACCACGGCTCAAAATTCTGGTCGACGGAATCCATTTTCCATCAAAAATCCGGTCTATGGTGCACCACGGAAATTCCGGTGCATTTTCCTAGTCATGGTGCACCAACTCCAAAAAATCAATTTCTTTTGCACCGGGCTAGCCCATGGTACACCACGCTTATTTTGGTGTATGGTGGCTTATTCTGGTTTGCATTTATTTTGCATGGTGCACCCCGCTCATTGCGGTGCACCGCGGCTCATTCTAGTGCACAACGGCTAACCCATGGTGCACCACGGCTCATTCTGGTGCACCTCGGCTAGCCCATGGTGCAGCACAAATCAATTCTTTTGCACCGCGGCTATTCTCATGGTGCACCAATTCTGGTGCTGTCGAAAAACTTCACCAAAATCAATTTCTTTGCTTTTATTTTTTCATCCGTGCACCACGGAATCATTCTGGTGCAAAAATCTTCGATTGAATGGTGCACCACGGTCGAAAAACTCTGGTGCACAAAATCAATTTCTTTTGCATTTATTTGGTGCCCCCGCTCAATTCTTTTTCTAGAAAAATGGTGCACCACGAATCATTTCTAGTGCTTTTATGGTGCCCCATTCATTCTGGTGCATGGTGCACCGCGGCTAGCCCATGGTGCACCACGGCTCATTCTGGTGAACCACGGCTCATTTTGGTGCACAATGGCTAGCCCACGGAGCACCAAGGCTCATTTTGGTGCACCGCGGCTAGCCCATGGTGCACCCCGTCTCATTTTGGTGTACTTCGGCTCTTTCTGGTGCACCCGATGATAGACTACACTAAGAATTGACCAAAACAAATGCAGAAACACTATCTGTAACGCCCTCCCTTGTATGCATCCAAGAGAGTCGTTTGCTAAGCGGAATTAGAGTCTTTAACGACACATTAGCTACTAAAAATTTTATTCCAAAAGCAAAACCGTAATGTATTTAAAAATTCGTATAAATTCTGTTTGGACGAGTTAAAAAAATATTCCTTGTGATCTAGAAAGAGCACGTCGGGGGCTTCGCGTGCATATAAAATAATAGTAAATCGGAGTTCGTTTGCACCTTGAAACATAACCCGTAAGGTGCTCGTAAAACTGTTAAAATTCAGCACTTAATAAAACGTTCAAAAATCCTTTTCGCAAAACATTTTCTGATTTTTCCAAAACAGCCGCTGTTCATAAAAGACCAAAGCTAAATGGAAGATAATAATGTCTACAATCATCCAAGTGTCTCAAAATAATAAGCATTACAGTCATCCAACAATCAAACAGTAACAGCAAAAGTCCAAGCATCAGCAAGTAACAGCAAACATCACGCCTTCAAATGCTCTTACGTCCTCCTGCAATTTATGAAAATAGCAGCCCCAAAGGGGTGAGAATAATCCCAGTAAAGTGGCAATAAAACCAATAATATAACAGTATTAAACTAGGCACAAAATCATAAACAGTCACTTCAACATATCCTGTTCCTGGCCCTTTTCCTTTTCATCATATATATATATATATATATATATATATATATATTGCGTATATAACGCCTTCCTTTTTGCGCTCTTAGCACCGTCGTGCGCGCAATACACAGTGGACATCCCATAATCGGCACCCTTCATTGGTGGATTCCAACTGTGGCCTATGCGGACTGATGCCAAGTGTCCCATACCTGGTACCGGAGGGATGCCTATATGATGCGTGCTCAAACACATGGTCCTGTACATAACTATTCTAAAATTGCAAGGCTATATGAATTTTGGTACATGCATGCCATGCCATGCTATCACACACAAAGCGTAAAAATAAATGCGGTATGATGTAAAATGCATGCTTATATACTTTTCATATACGTTATGCTGCCACACATAACAGCTTTACCTCATAATCATGTTGCCGTCAAGGCATATTTATGGCAGAATACTTACATCATAAGGAACATAATAATTTTACGGAGTATGGGGCATCATGTTACAACTTCATACGCTAGTCAATAGTCACATTAGGTAATATCGCCTAACACTTACCTTGCGCGCCTTAAATAATTACCAAACAGCAGCGAAATATGCTACGTTTCTCACTTCTTATGCGCACCTAAAGCAATTACAATAAATCAATTTACAGCAACGTTTTACAGTAAAAACAGTGAGCAAACAACAACGTTTTACAGCAGAAACAGTGAGCAAAACAGCAACATTTTTCTTAAAAACAGTGAGCAGAAACAGTGGCATTTTATAGCAGAACAGTAACATTTACAGCAGTAAAAATAGTGGCATTTTACAGCAGCAGTGAACAACATACGGTGATGTTTTTTAAACCAAAACAGTAACGTTTATAGCAGCAAAAACAGTGATCATTTTGCACCGCAACAGTGGCATTTTTAGCATCAAAATAGTGACCATTTTATACAGAAACAGTGGCATTTTGAACATCAAAACAGTGACCATTTTATACAGAAACAGTGGCATTTTGAACATCAAAACAGTGACCATTTTATACAGAAATAGTGCCATTTTGAACATCAAAATAGTGACAGAAATAGTGGCATTTGAGCATCAAAACAGTGGCAGAAACAGTGGCATTTGAGCATCAAAACAGTGACATTTGAGCTTCAAAATAGTGGCATTTTTAATGGAAACATGAACTTCCTCACATACAAACGGTTCTGCATAAAGATCATAGATGCCTAGAGAAAGTTCTTTTATTAAATCTCATTAGACGTAAGGATAGCAAAAACTTTACATTCTGCCCATGAAGTCTAAGCTCATAGAATATGTCTTATTCATTCCTTCTATTTTTGATAGAATCTCTAATGGTTAAAGGATTAAATTTCTAAATACAACATGTCAAGAATCACATACTTTAACGTCCAAGGCTACCCACGAAACAAAAAGGCTAAACCACAACATATTCTAGTCCTTCTAAGCTTCTCTAAAATTGAACAGTTAAATACACTAGGAGGAGAAAGTTACTTATGGCACTTATATATTTTACTAATTACGTGGGATGTTACACTATCAAATGGGTTTGAGGAACTCAAAAATCGTGGGAGCACCACACACAAACTCTTGGCTGATCAAAATTCGATGCCTGGTACGATTTTTTCCATTTTTTCGGATTTTCTCAAATTACGTCTCTTGAAAAATTAATATTAAATTTTAATTCCATGGAGAAAAATCATGAAACTTTGGGAACAGTAAGATATGGTTTTTCCAATCATGCAAGCAAAAATTCAAACCGAAATTCAATTTCTAGGTCCGAATTTGGACTTCTTCCTCCTCAGAAAAAAGGTATTTACTTGTGCAAAACTGGAAACTGCATGTAAGGCTATTATAGGGGGGAGCAGCTTCCTGCTTTCCCATGCCCGCGGTGGGCTGTGCACCTGGTGCCCGACTTGATGCCCCGGATGCTTGACATGGTGCCCCATGAGGCGCGCCTGGTGCCTGACGTGGTGCCCCGACCGTCAGGCATGGTGCACCCTATGCTTGACGATGATTTAGCGTCGTTAATGCATGCGCGGCGGTGCGTTTTGGGGACTTACCCCGATCCCGGCTGTTATTGCCTTACGTGCATCGTTGATCTTGTGGAGGCACCCGGATGAATCACGACTGAACAAGTTGTGAAAGGAATTGACGGCGGCGAGGGCTGGTTCTTGATGGTATCGATCATGCCTAGCGAGATGGACATGGCGCTACCGGATGCTTCCATCGCGCGCATGCCGTAGGCAATGTGGGTTGTGGTACGTTTTGTGGTGTTGGGTCGCACTGAATGCGAGGGCGTGTGAGTGGTGGTGGTGCCTTCGATGATAGACTACACTAAAAATTGACCAAAACAAAAGCAGAAACACTATCAAATTAGTTGGAGGAACACAAAAATCGTGGGAGCACCACACACAAAGTCTTGGCAGTTGCATGCATACAAGGCAAGTTTCCTACAGGTTAGGGGGGAGCAGCCATATTCAGGTCAATGTAAAAATTCTCCATGAAATCCAATGAAACTTGGAGGGGATGTTGGATATATTTAAGTATGGACGCCTGCAAAAAAACAGCTCAAAATTCGATGTTGGGGTATGCTTTTCCATTTTTTCAGATTTTTTCAATTTTCGCTTGTTCAAGGATTGATAAAAAATATTTCGGGCAACGAAAAAGTGGTCTAAACGATGGAATTTGGCAAAAATAGGGTGGGGGTAACGATTCTCTGGATAGTTTTGATCGGATGGCCACCCTCTACAAATTGGGCCTTCTTCCTCCTTGCAAAAAAAGAGTCTACTTGTGCAAAATTGGCAAAATGCATATAAGCCTATTATATGGGGGGAGGAGGAATAGTCTCCAAAAATTCATTAAAACCAATCCTTCTATGAAATCCAATGAAACTTGGAGAGGATGTTGGATATATTTTAGCATGGATGTTTACAAAAAATCAGAACAAAATTCGATGTCTAGGTACGATTTTCCATTTTTTCGGATTTTCTCAAATTACGCCTCTTGAAAAATTAATATTAAATTAATCCCATGGAGAAAAATCATGGGACTTTGGGAAGAGTAAGATATGGTTTTTCCAAGCATGAATGCAAAAAATCAGACCGAAATTCAATTTCTAGATCCGAATTTGGACTTCTTCCTCCTCAGAAAAAAGGTATTTACTTGTGCAAAACTGGCAACTGCATATAAGGCTATTATAGGGGGAGCAGTTGCCAGCCATCCCATGCCCGCGGTCGGCTGTGCACCTGGTGCCCGACCAGATGCCCCGGATGCTTGACTTGGTGCCCCGACCTGCAGGCATGGTGCACCTTATGCTTGACTCGGTGCCTGACGAGGTGCATGGCATGGTGCACTGGGTGCCTGACGAGATGCGCCTGATGCTTGACTGGTGCCGGAAGAGGTGCACCCGATGATAGACTACACTTAAAACACGGTGCACTGCGGCTAGCCCATGGTGCACCATGGCTCATTCTGGTGCACCGCCGCTTGCCCATGGTGCACTGTGGCTAGCCCAGGGTGCACGATGGCTAGCCCATGGTGCACCACGGCTCATTCTGGTGCATCGCGGCAAGCCCATGGTGCACCAAGGCTCATTCTGGTGCACCGGCTATTGCCCATGCACCCGGTGCACCATTGGCGTCTTGGGAGCATTCTGGTGCACGATGGCATGGTGAACACGGCTCATTCTGGTGCACCACGGCTAAAAGAATTCTAGCCCATGGTGCACCACGGCATGGTGCACTGTGGCTCTGGTGATGCATTCTTGGTGCACCGGTACCCATGGTGCATTATTTGCATGGTGCACCACGGTCGAGTCTGGTGCAGGATAGTAAAATGGTGCACCAAATTCATTCTTTTGCACCGCGGCTATCTCTGGTGCACCGTGGTGCTATTGGTAAAATGGTGCACAACGGCTCATTCTGGGTCATTCTGGTGCACCGCTGCTCCAAGCATGGTGCACCAAAAATCAGACCCATGGTGCACATTTCTGGTGCACCGAAAATGGTCATGGTGCACACGGCTAGCAAGGGTGATATCTAGGCACTACGGCTAGCCCATGGTGCACCACGGCTCATTCTGGTGCACCGCGGCTAGCCCATGGTGCACCACGACTCCTCCTGGTGCACCGCGGCTCTTTCTGGTGCACCGCGGCTAGCCAATGGTGCACCACGACTCATTCTGGTGCATCGCGGCTCATTCTGGTGCACCCTGGCTCATTCTAGTGCACCACGGCTCATTCTGGTGCACCCCAGCACATTCTGGTGCAACGCGGCTAGCCCATGGTGCACCACGGCAATTCAGGTACACAATAGCTCATTCTGGTTCCGGTGCACCCCGGCTGATTCTGGTGCATCGTGGCTATCCAATAAGTGCACATGGTATTCTGGTGCCACAAATTCTGGTGCACCGGCTTGAAAAAATGGTGCACCGTGGCCACTATGGCTATTCTGGTGCACCCAAAATTCGGTGCACCGGCTAGCCCATGGTGCACCACGGCATTTCGGTGCACCGTGGCTAGCCCATGGTGCACCACGGCTTATTCATTCTGGTTGGTGCACCGCTGGTGGCTAGCTCATGGTGCACCACGACTAGTCCATGGTCATGGTGCACCGCTGGTGCACCACGCTAGCCCATGGTGCACCTTGGCTCATTCTGGTGCACCTCGGCTAGCCCATGGTGCAGCACAGCTCATTCTTTTGCACCGCGGCTATCTAATGGTGCACCACGGCTCATTCTGGTGCACCGCGGCTCGCCAATGGTCCACCACGCTTCATTCTGGTGCATCGCAGCTAGCCCATGGTGCACCACGGCTCATTCTGGTGCACCGCTGCTTGCCCATGGTGCACCACGACTCATTCTTGTGCACCGCGGCTAGCCCATGGTTAACCACTGCTCATTCTGGTGCCCCGGCTCATTCTGGTACACCGCGGCTAGCCCATGGTGCCCCACGACTCATTCTAGTGCACTGCGGCTAGCCCGGGGTGCCCCACGGCTCATTCTGGTGCACCGTCGCTAGCCTATGGTACACCACGGCTCAGTCTGGTGCACCGCGGCTAGCCCATGGTGCACCACCACGGCTCATTCTGGTGAACCACGGCTCATTTTGGTGCACAATGGCTAGCCCACGGAGCACCAAGGCTCATTTTGGTGCACCGCGGCTAGCCCATGGTGCACCCCGTCTCATTTTGGTGTACTTCGGCTCTTTCTAGTGCACCCGATGATAGACTACACTAAGAATTGACCAAAACAAATGCAGAAACACTATCTGTAACGCCCTCCCTTGTATGCATCCAAGAGAGTCGTTTGCTAAGCGGAATTAGAGTTTTTAACGACACATTAGCTACTAAAAATTTTATTCCAAAAGCAAAACCGTAATGTATTTAAAAATTCGTATAAATTCTGTTTGGACGAGTTAAAAAAATATTCCTTGTGATCTAGAAAGAGCACGTCGGGGGCTTCGCGTGCATATAAAATAATAGTAAATCGGAGTTCGTTTGCACCTTGAAACATAACCCGTAAGGTGCTCGTAAAACTGTTAAAATTCAGCACTTAATAAAACGTTCAAAAATCCTTTTCGCAAAACATTTTCTGATTTTTCCAAAACAGCCGCTGTTCATAAAAGACCAAAGCTAAATGGAAGATAATAATGTCTACAATCATCCAAGTGTCTCAAAATAATAAGCATTACAGTCATCCAACAATCAAACAGTAACAGCAAAAGTCCAAGCATCAGCAAGTAACAGCAAACATCACGCCTTCAAATGCTCTTACGTCCTCCTGCAATTTATGAAAATAGCAGCCCCAAAGGGGTGAGAATAATCCCAGTAAAGTGGCAATAAAACCAATAATATAACAGTATTAAACTAGGCACAAAATCATAAACAGTCACTTCAACATATCCTGTTCCTGGCCCTTTTCCTTTTCATCATATATATATATATATATATATATTGCGTATATAACGCCTTCCTTTTTGCGCTCTTAGCACCGTCGTGCGCGCAATACACAGTGGACATCCCATAATCGGCACCCTTCATTGGTGGATTCCAACTGTGGCCTATGCGGACTGATGCCAAGTGTCCCATACCTGGTACCGGAGGGATGCCTATATGATGCGTGCTCAAACACATGGTCCTGTACATAACTATTCTAAAATTGCAAGGCTATATGAATTTTGGTACATGCATGCCATGCCATGCTATCACACACAAAGCGTAAAAATAAATGCGGTATGATGTAAAATGCATGCTTATATACTTTTCATATACGTTATGCTGCCACACATAACAACTTTACCTCATAATCATGTTGCCGTCAAGGCATATTTATGGCAGAATACTTACATCATAAGGAACATAATAATTTTACGGAGTATGGGGCATCATGTTACAACTTCATACGCTAGTCAATAGTCACATTAGGTAATATCGCCTAACACTTACCTTGCGCGCCTTAAATAATTACCAAACAGCAGCGAAATATGCTACGTTTCTCACTTCTTATGCGCACCTAAAGCAATTACAATAAATCAATTTACAGCAACGTTTTACAGTAAAAACAGTGAGCAAACAACAACGTTTTACAGCAGAAACAGTGAGCAAAACAACAACATTTTTCTTAAAAACAGTGAGCAGAAACAGTGGCATTTTACAGCAGAACAGTAACATTTACAGCAGTAAAAATAGTGGCATTTTACAGCAGCAGTGAACAACATACGGTGATGTTTTTTAAACCAAAACAGTAACGTTTATAGCAGCAAAAACAGTGATCAGTTTGCACCGCAACAGTGGCATTTTTAGCATCAAAACAGTGACCATTTTATACAGAAACAGTGGCATTTTGAACATCAAAACAGTGACCATTTTATACAGAAACAGTGGCATTTTGAACATCAAAACAGTGACCATTTTATACAGAAATAGTGCCATTTTGAACATCAAAATAGTGACAGAAACAGTGGCATTTGAGCATCAAAACAGTGGCAGAAACAGTGGCATTTGAGCATCAAAACAGTGACAGAAACAGTGACATTTGAGCATCAAAATAGTGGCATTTTTAATGGAAACATGAACTTCCTCACATACAAACGGTTCTGCATAAAGATCATAGATGCCTAGAGAAAGTTCATTATCGTTATTAGACGTAAGGATAGCAAAAACTTTACATTCTGC